>JBBPNA010000117.1:0-71867 GCA_038090555.1 Boletus subcaerulescens | reverse complement strand
TATTGCAGCTCTGGCCAGAACATGTCGCGCATTCAAAGAACCAGCCCTCGACGTACTCTGGGAAGAATTGAACGATCTATCCCCACTACTACGGTGTGTTCCGGAAGCATCTCATCAAGTATCCTCCAGGGTAAGATGATTCCATTCAAGTATTCGCTACACTTCCTCTAATGCTGAATGCTTTAGTACTACTGTTCTACAAAGTTGTATGGCATTCGCAGACCTCTCACCCAAATCGAGTGGGATATTCTGCGGAGTTACACACGTCGCATCCGATCTATATTTATGGAGGACGCTGGGATTAACGAGGAATCCATTGTCAAGCTGTCGAAATCTCCCACGATTGAACCGTTCCTTTCCAACGTCCGCAAGCTGAAGTTTGATTATACATCTAGGACCAAACTTTTGTCTTTCCATCACTTCCCGTCCCTTGAGTCTCTTGACATTCAGATGAAAGTTCACTTTTCTCTGAACAAGGGGATTTTCTGGACATTTACCAAGTTCTCCCCGAACCTTACGGAATTATACATCGAATCACATCCCGCAATTTACGACACAGGCCGCGTCGACCCCAGGATTATCTGCCACTGGCGAAACCTCCGGACTGTCTGGTGCTCTAGATTGCCCTTGGACGGGGTCACTCTTGTGCATTTGTCTCAGATGCCTGCCTTGACTTGCCTCGGCTTTGCGTTTCGTAGTGGACTGTCAGACGAGATTTCTCCTTCCCTCTCACCCCTCATCTTCTCCAACTTGAAGAAATTGATGTTGTGTTCTGGGTCCTTGGACCCGATATTCCGTCTAGTTTCCCAAATCCGATACCCTGCCGTCACGAATGTTTCTGCCTTCATCCAAACCCGTCCTTCCAGGCATGATCTCCCCTCCTTCTTTACCGGTGTTAGGACTTCTGGTAGTCCTCATACCATCCAGGGACTGTTGTTGGTCCAAGAGCGTATTTGGACTCGCCTGCCCATATGGGAGCCTGTACTTGGCTTGGAAGACTTGCAGCTATACACACCATTCAGTAATCTCCGTCGCATAAACCTCAGTATCGATTGGAAAGTGAACCTGACAGACGACGAGCTTTTGTCGTTCGCATCGGCATGGCCTCTTTTGGAAGAACTGCTCATAAATATGGACTGGGGTTGGAAGACGCTCGGTGGAATTACGCCAAACGGACTGCTACAGGTTCTGCAGATTTGTCGGTCGCTGACTCGGATTGCCCTCGCCATCGACACGCGAGGCTATACCGAAGTCCCTCCATCGCCAGCAAGCCTTGGATTGACATTGCCACCCATATCTTTCATCGACGTCCTCGACTCAAATATTGAAGAAGAATCTGTGCAGGCCATCACCGCCTTCATTGCTGGTCTCGTCCTTCCATCCGAATTCGAATTCCGTGCCTGCCATAGTTACGAAATGGATGGTCAGGATAGGAATCCACCAGGTTGGAATAGGAATGTACCAGACTGCCAGCAGCGTCGCTGGAAAGGTGTATATGATCGGGTCAAGGACGCCGTCAGTTAGCTTCATTGACAACATGGCGATTTGGTGAGTACTTTCTTGTATGCGCAATGCGATCGAACTGAGATTGACGAGTTCATGGCACCTTCCCAAGCTCGGACCACAGGCACCCCGTGCCGTTGGCTGCACTCCAACCATCTTCCTTGAATAGCATGAGACATCTCCTTTTTTCTTAGTCAGTGGGTTCGTTTCGTTCTTTTTTGCTCGTCCAAAGAACTACAGGGAGTTGGCGCGTCGGTCGGTCGAGTTTCAGAACGAGTTGGCAGGGTTTGTGAATGGAAGGTGGTGCTGAGGAGGCGGAGAGGATAAGGCAGGAGTGGAATGGCATGGCACTCATGGCGATGTTGAATTACACGTCCGCTACTAGGGCGGGAGGGGAGGTGACAGTGGTGGTGGTTTGAGCGCTCGCAATGAAACTCGGCATGTTGATAGCCCGGCCATGGGTCTGAACGAGAGCTTGTAACAGACTGCCAAGTCATGGTCATGCGGCATCTCATACGGTCCTTGGTCAGCGGATTTCGATTTCTTTGTAACCTGAACGACCGAGTAGCGTCACGGTGCTCGCCTTCACACTGGCACAGCTAGAACCACTGGGGGACGACTCATTCTGACATGTCAAACAGCGGCGGTGATATGTGCGTTTATTCTTTCATCCGACTTGTAGTCGCAACTTTACACTCAGTTCGGTACTCGAGTTGTTCGAATGGATTCCGAACGTGACTTGTAAAGGATTCAGACGTTTCTACTACATAAATCGGACGTCAATGATGGCCAGAAGTGATTTATGCACTCCTATCAATCTCGACAACGAGAACACCTTCTAAGAGATCTCAACTTGGTCCCCAACCCTTCCACCGTCTTTCTATTCACCTATCCGAACGTACCACGATGATCGTACCCACCTCACCTATCTCCATCGTTGGCTGTTTCCATGTTTCACGCTCTTCATAGATTCATTACGCGCATCGTCATCATCGTCATCACCGCCTGGAAGTGGGGGTTTGCTCTTCCTTGGCTGATAGTAGGTAGTTCGATCGTACCATAAGGATATGTGTATGCACTAGGCATCGGCACCGGCATCGTTCCCTTTCATCTCATTCCGCTTTGTTTTGCTTGTTATAATCTGGTTGTCGACATTGTTCTTTTTACACAAGACAGACAAGGGATCGTATTTACTATTTACATAATGATGGTCGCTGGACGATGTATTTAAATAAAATAAGAACGTGTACCACGATCTGTCGTCGAGGTGTAGGACGGTTGCCAGCGCGATGCGTTGTGGGTAATGATCGTGATCGTGATCGTGAAGCGCGTCGGTCGTTATATACGGGAATATACTGCACGACAGGATGTCGGACGTCGGACACGTGGACGATGGATTTCGCTTCGAGTTGCCGATGTCGCTAGATCGATGGCAAGTGCACTCGCGAGTCCGTGCCTGTATCCAACCAGCGATCGCTTCGGTTGTACTAGTGCCGCATGTAGGATGATCGATAGACAGCACCGTTCTCACTAGTGGCCGGTCGGGGGTACAGGTGGACGTATGGTCAGCGTAATAGCCCCGTGCACAAGGTCAGCACCCTGAATTCTGTCTGCTCGATACCGAGATCAAAAAAAGGTCATGGTCATGGGAAAAAAAGAGGGTGTGGCACACGAATGGTAGTACTTACTGTGAGCGTGTTGGCCAGTAAAGGATGGGGATCTAGGGAGCATCATTCCAATAGCTTGCAGATCAGCGCAATGACTGTTCTAGGGACTGATACGAATACCAATGCGGTCTTGCCCCGTAGCACCGTCGACGACCTCCTCGTATGCCTTTGTTCACTCCCGTCCCATTTGCCCGTGCGTTCGTTGGAAACACTTTGGAGGAACGGATCATGGTGCTGTGTATCTTTACTCCATCGAAGCCAACACCGTCTACCACGTTGCTCGCTGCTTTTGCGTACGTGGCGAGTCTGGCGACAACACCTTGGATCTCGACTTCGGTCAGCGGACGAGGTGAGTTCGATTTTTCGGTTAACGCGACGGAGAATGCGGAGACGTACGGCGAAGGCGGATCCTGCTCTCGAGGAAAAATCTATATCAACGGTAGCATCTATCGGACGATTTTACAAGATGTATGATCCCTTGTGTGCACGGCATCCGTGGTCTGACGAAAATATAGCACAAGAACCAGGCTTGGAATGATAGTCTTTATAGAAAGCAACATGATAAGAACATGCAGGACCTGTTTATGTACTCGTTGGTGTAGATACCTGAGCTTGGCTTGCATCACGGAAAAGGTACCCTAGCAGCTGGTGCAGAACCCCGCTGAAAGTAGTACGATGCTTGCTGAGGTTCGGAGCTTGCCAATTATGTGGGAGGCGTATGCTCCGGAAATGGGGTCAAAGAACTTGGCGGCAAGGAAGTATTGCCGTTTGAAGTGTCGCCGTTTGAAAGCTTCTTAGACTGGTACGCGCCATTGATCTCGCTCGACTCACGATGCATCACGCGCTACAGCTGCAAGAGATTCTTTTAAATATCTTTGGTCACCGTTATCCGGGGTTAGATACTTCTGATATTGCAGCTCTGGCCAGAACATGTCGCGCATTCAAAGAACCAGCCCTCGACGTACTCTGGGAAGAATTGAACGATCTATCCCCACTACTACGGTGTGTTCCGGAAGCATCTCATCAAGTATCCTCCGGGGTAAGATGATTCCATTCAAGTCGACACTTCCTCTAATGCTGAATGCTTTTCTCTTACTGTTCTACAAAGTTGTATTGCATTCGCAGACCTCTCACCCAAATCGAGTGGGATATTCTGCGGAGTTACACACGTCGCATCCGATCTATATTTATGGAGGACGCTGGGATTAACGAGGAATCCCTTGTCATGCTGTCGAAACCTCCCATGATTGAACCGCTCCTTTCCAACGTCCGCAAGCTGAGGTTTGATTATACACCTAGGACCAAACTTTTGTCTTTCCATCACCTCCCGTCCCTTGTGTCTCTTGACATTCAGCTGAAACTGCATCCTCTCAACCAGGAGATCTTCCAGTCATTCAACAAGGTCTCCCCGAGCCTTACAGACTTATACATTGAATCACATCATCCCGCAAACTTCGACATGGGAGGCATCGACCCTGGGATTATCTGCCACTGGCGAAACTTCCGGACTTTCTGGTGCTCTAAATTGCGCCTGGACGTGATCACTCTTGTGCATCTGTCTCGGATGCCGCCTTGACTTGCCTCAGCTTTGCGTTCCGTAGCGAACTGCTAGAGGAGATTTCTCCTTCCTTCTCACCCCTCATCTTCTCCAACTTGAAGAAATTGATGTTGCGTTCTGGGTCCTTGGACCTGATATTCCGTCTAGTTTCCCAAACCCGATACCCTGCCGTCACGAATGTTTCTGCCTCCATCACCCAACTCCGTCCTTCCAAGCAGGACCTCTCCTCCTTCTTTACCGGTGTTCAGACTTCTGGTAGTCCTCATACCATCCAGGGACTGTGGTTGGTCCAAGAGCGCACTTGGGCTCCCACGCCTGTTCCATGGGACAAGCCTGTACTTGGCTTGGAAGACTTGCAGCTATACATGCCATTCAGTAATCTCCGTCGCATAAACCTCAGTATCGAATGGAAAGTGAAGCTGACAGACGACGAGCTTCTATCGTTCGCATCGACATGGCCTCTTTTGGAAGAACTGCTCATAAATATGGACTGGGGTTGGAAGACGCCCGGTGGAATTACGCCAAACGGACTGCTACAGGTTCTACAGATTTGTCGGTCGCTGGCTCGGATTGCCCTCGCCATCGACACGCGAGGCTATACTGAAGTCCCCCCATCGCCAGCAAGCCTTGGATTGACATTGCCACGCATATCTCTGATCAACATCCTCGACTCAATTATTGAAGAAGAATCTGTGCCGGCCATCACTGCCTTCATTGCTGGTCTCGTCCTTCCTTCCGAATTTGAATTCCGTGCCTGGCATGATGGCGAAGTATATGGTTGGAATGCGGATGTAAGGAACTGCCAGCGGTATCGCTGGAAAGGTGTATATGATCGGGTCAAGGACGCCGTCAGTTAGCTTCATTGACAACATGGCGATTTGGTGAGTACTTTCTTGTATGCGCAACGCGATCGAACTGAGATTGACGAGTTCATGGCACCTTCCCAAGCTCGGACCACAGGCACCCCGGGCCGTTGGCTGCACTCCAACCATCTTCCTTGAATAGCATGGGACATCTCCTTTTTTCTTAGTCAGTGGGTTCGTTTCGTTCTTTTTTGCTCGTCCAAAGAACTACAGGGAGTTGGCGCGTCGGTCGGTCGAGTTTCAGAACGAGTTGGCAGGGTTTATGAATGGGAAGGTGTCGGGGGTGCTGAGGAGGCGGAGAGAATAAGGCAGGAGTGGAATGACATGGCACTCATGGCGATGTTGAATTACACGTCCGCTACTGGGGCGGGTGGGGAGGTGACAGTGGTAGTGGTTTGAGCGCTCGCAATGAAACTCGGCATGTTGATAGCCCGGCCATTACACCAGGTGTGTAACAGTAACAGAAGATGTTCAAAAGGATTTCCGGTATCTCGAGCGCGTGATGCATCATGACCTGTCAGTAGATGTTCGGAGTCGTGCAGAGCGTGACAATGTCAGGTGCAGTCGAACCCCTGTGGAAAGCCAGAACCGAAGTCCAAATTCACTTAGCCTGAAACCCAGCCAGTGACTTGCAAAATTCATCCATCACGAACTTGGCCGGTGACCACTGACTCAATGTATTCAACCATAAATTATACAGTTCCGAGTCTCGATGTCGCCCTTTCTTGAATCACCACGTCGTGTCACAGTTACGTTCATTGTGGATCTTATCTTGATCCGAATCCCAATTCTGATGATAGGTGATCAAGGCTATGGAACATTCCTCTGAAATTGTTTTTGTTTTGGGTTGAACACCCAGCTTCAAGTTCATTGCAACTCGAGCTCTCGTGAGTCGTCGATGTGCAAGGATTGAACAACTTTAGCTGTATTGACGGCGGTGGATAACATTATAGGTCCATGAAACGGGGAGTCCTACTGCAATCACACCTCCGCATTTCTCAGTCACTGTTTTTCACAGTGCATCTATAGATTCGTGAAGGGACTTGACTGTCGTCTCAAAACAACTGTAGTTCCAAAGGACCATTCCATACGGATTGATAACGCTTGGTTGAAATGCCAAAGAGATATCATGTCTATAGTGTGACCCGAGAAAATGTCGAGATCAAAGCCAAACTAGGAGTTCAGAAAACACAAGATGTGCAGGCATGAAACCTGATCGGTTCAGACGTCGTCAAAGTACCACCGTCACAATTTTCCATCCTACTTCCTCACCAGTCGTCATCCCAAAACAGGACGTCATCGTACATCCCTTGGTTCGCACTGTTTCCCGGTGCTCGGATTCCGAGGGGTGCCAACTTCCCTTCGTCTTCCTTGGGTCCATTGAACTGGAGCAGCCCTCCAAAATGAGCGATCTGCCAGTAATAAGATATCTCTTTGTAACTGTCCAGTGCATGAGTTTCTGCCCATGTCTACACGCGAACAACGTACTCTTTCGGTATTCCATCAACCTAAGTAAGCATCATCATTATTGGGATCCCAACGAGAACAGAGGCAACGGACCTGCTTGCCACCATACTTGGACGCCGCCTCATTCAGCCAACCAATCATATAGGCAAGGCGAGCTACGACATGACTGGAAGCTTAACCCAAGGACAAGACAAGGAACAAACGACTTGCCTGATAGCCGTTGTGGATTCAAAAGGAAGTACTTTCCATATCCTCCGCGTTCCTCCATGGTCTTGTTGTACCACGTCCACATCGCCTGCCCGCTTGGGAGCTTCGCGGTGTCTGTCCAGACTTTGGCCAGCGCGAGCGCCGTGTAATCCAAAGACAGGTATGACGGCAGGACTGCGTCTCTGAATCAGCCAAGGTGAAGCGCAAGACGCAAAACTGGCCACGAACTGCCAAGGAATGCAAGAGTGGGGTCCTGGATATAAAATTGTTCGAGGTACAAGTCTCGGATGTATGAGCCGTCCACAGGAAGGAAAGGTGACACGGTCGGGGCGGAGCTTGGGTGAGGCTCGTATGTTGCACCATCGTAGTATTGTGGCAAGAATGGGAACGAGAGTCGGTAGCCAGTAGCCAGTATCAAGCTATCGATTCCAGACAGGATCTACACATCAAGTCGTCGTTGAAGCATATTCCGAAGGCGCGAGACAAAACTCACAGTGCCATTCTTGAGCTTGACAAAGCCTGACTGAATGGGAGACCCTTCAGGTATAGGTAAAAACTGTTCGATTTCCCCAACAAGGGTCGTGTTGTCGGGGATCCGACGGAGTCTGCTTTCCAGCGTGATATGCGTCTGGTTATCTATAGCAATGTTAAAAACCATGGGTCACTTTTAGTCGCTCCTTTAGCACGTACGTTTGTCAGGCTTGGATGTCACAAAAGTGTTAGACGTCATCAAGCTAGCGAGGGCATCTAAGACCTCACCCGGAAAGATTGATAGATTATTCTGGCTTGACGGTTGATGTCGCGAGATATTTCAGTCCCACTGACCTGGATCGCATATAAGCAAGGCGGCAAACACAATTGATAAGAAAGCCTACCCCTGCACCAACGATAAGCACCGTCTGATTTGCACATACTTCCGGTCGCCGATATTGTCTCGAGTGACGCACAAGACCGGGAAACCTCTGGACCCACTCCTCCAGACCGGGGATGGACGGGATGGACGGCGCATTGTACTTTCCCACGGCGACAACGACAGCGTCAAAATCCTGAAACGTTCGAGTTCATCCACCCATCAGAAAAAAGAAGTGCAAGAGGGGAAAAACACACTTCTGTCCACCAGGTCGCGCGATATGTGCTACGTGGAGTTGGCTCGAGGGACCTGAGCCAGAGTCTCCAACCTTGTTCTTTCCCAGCTTCGTTGATTCGCTTCTCGACACGCTCCACGCGGGTGTTGTACGCAGTGGCAGGATTTTCGTCATTGCTATTAATGTTGAGATAGGCAGCATAGGATCGAATGTAGTTGCGAATTTGATAGTGTGAGAGTTCTGGTATCGAAAATAAGTGGGTAGTTCTTAGAAAGGGACAGGAACATACCCCACGGTGTGCCTGCAGGCCAATGCCATTGAGGAAACTGTAAAAAGCGTCAATGATGGATGATGGATGAGATTCCAAAAGAAGACCAGTTAGGCGTGATCCACCTACCTGTTGCAAAGGCTTCGCATGCCAGGATGTCGTCCATTAATATTCTAGAGCTAGCCTCCATATGACAGTACATGAACCAACATACCGATGGCATATTGGAAGTCAACGACTCCCAAAGCTGTTTCGGCCCTCTATGATCCCTCCCAATCTCGCCGTCGTCCTCGAACTCCTCTGTATAAGGCAAGTCAACGCCTTCTGGAGGGAGCGAAGGCACAAAGTCGCCGATAGAGGCCGGGACGTTTGGTACGGGAGCATCAAGCGGGACCTCTTCAGTATAGTGCCAGACACCCCCCGGGACGCTGTTCCGTTCAAAGAGGCGAACGTCTAAACCTGCTTCTGTCAGTTCGCGGTATGCGACCAGGCCGCTAGTATTGAAAGAGACGCGGGTGAGCAACGATACAGTGAATGGGGGACACACGAGATACCTTGGGCCAGCACCGATAACGGCAACCCTTTGAATAGGCCATTCAAACTGGTACTCATCTGCCTCGGATTCCTGAAAGGGCGACGTAGAGAAGTGTCTTTGGACGCTGGCGATGGTAACACCAGCAAGCAAGACGAGCACAACGACTCGCCTCATGTGGACCTTGTTCAAGGTGGCTATAAGTGAAAGAACGAATGGATCTTGTTTTACGCGGCTCTCCCTCGGACTCCGAGTCCGAGTACTACTATCAACCGAGGATCGCAGTGCACTGTGCGGCACAGGATTGCCCACACAAGGACCAAAGTATAACAAAGAAGATGATTACAATTTCGCGGTACCAGCACCCATTCAGTGTCACGGGCAGCTGGCAGTACAGTGACTGCTCACGTGCCAAGAGTTTATGATGGTGCTGTCATGTACTAGATACTCCAACGTATGTTGAACGCATATCTTCTATATCTCGTCTGCCTTTGACCGCCGGGTATCGACTTGCTCAGAAAAATCAAATCTTGATCACATTACCATCTACCGCGATACACAAGCATATCTGACCAGCGGGATGATAGTCCAAGATTATCTGTTCAAGTTGGTCCGGAAACCGTAGAGAGGGAGGGTATCTTATGGCCTTGAAGCGTTGCGATGGTCCAATTGGTGTCCAAGTAAAACACTCGACTGGTGCCGTTGAAACAGGGGTGAAGGTGCCAAGCCCGTGGTCACGGGAGATATGTGTGGTGCTAAGGCGGAGGATACGAGGACGAGAGGGCTCAAACGTATGCACTCGGATGGTGATAAGTACATCTTGCGTGGAGGGGTCGAGGTATGGGTCGGCCAGGGATGGGTATGCGGAGTGGGAAGTGTAAATGCCTGAAAGAACGTGTGCCGTCCGGTAGCTACGCTATAGAACGATCTAGTTAAGACCAGGTGCATCGATGTCGAGATGCACTTGGGCGAGGTGATCTCATTAACGAACTCCAGTTCTGTCATCTATGTCGCAGAGGTTAAACTTCAATAAGCTAGATTGGAACGTGCCAACGAGGAAGACCTACATTGGTTTGCGTGGCACGGGTAAAGGAAGGAAGAAGGAACTGTGCGCGAGTATGCACGTCCAAGGGGACGAACCGCCAATCAGCGTCGAAATCTTGGCCAACTAGACCTTGAATAGCAATTACACGAGGACCAGGGTCAACGGCGTGGATGATGAACGTGCTATGTTCGAACTGGTGAATAAGATCCAGAGTCAGCTCAGATTGCTCTCCTACATTTAACAAATATGCGGAACTATTAACGACGTTAGTGTTGACCTCTGAATCGCGTTAAATCTCAAAGCTCACATTCACAGGATCCTGTGCGTCGGTCGGTAAAGGACCCTCGCACTCAAAGATTCGTCGAGGCTCAAGTCTAAACAGCGGACTTCCTCTTTGAAAGTGAGGAACAGGAACTGCCCAAAGACCAAGCTTGCATTGCGGGCACTGCCATTGTAGCGAATCTCTCTCGACTTGAACGTGATTCTTTCTGTTTTGGTACTGCCACCACCGTAGTGAAGGTTTTAATAGATGCGAAAACTGGCGACGAGCGCTTTTTCCAGATCTTGCATTGGTTGCAACTTGAAGGGGTTGGGCCAGGAGGGCGGCTGTGCAATAAGCATTGACTCAGACCTATGAAGCTATTAGTTCTATCCTGGCCTGATGACGCTGAATGAGTGAATGAAAACGATACTCGCAAGATGTCTGGGACGTCGATGTAATACTAGAAACTTCTAGCGGAAGCAGACAAGGGGAAACACTGACTAAGCACATGCTCATGCATATTGACTACCATGTCGCAGATACTCTCAGACCACTCAGACGATAGTTTTCAGCTATACGACCTTCGCGTCGAAGTAGTCTGCCCGCCCAATGAGCGCATCTTGTGCGGCGCGAAGCCCGGAGATCACTTCACCCTCCAAGGGGAGATGTTGCATCTCCCTCCTGGCCAAGGTTTCTCCATCTATTCCCTCGGTGAGTGTAAACCACACTATACTTTGCGTTTTCACAAGGGGAGGACGCTGAGCGATGACACACTACTGAATTCGCCCAAGTGAAGGCGCTGTCCTCCCGCTCCTGGCGGCCAAACAACGCGTGACACATCCACATGATTGGATGACAACGGATGCGGAGATTGCATGTCCAGACCCACATTGCAAGTCGCGTCTGAAGATCGTCAGAACGGGGCTTCGGACGTTTAGACACGCTGAGGTGACTGTTGTCCCTTTACCACCCCCCAACGATACAGAAGAGAAACGCGTGGCAAAGGAATGAGAGTGGGGTAAGTCGAATATTGTAGCTGTAGGTTCAGTCATCGTGTTTTATTATCGAGTTTTGGCTATCTCGACTCCTATGACCAACAGCAATGTCACGTCGATGGCCGTGCTGCAAAGGGACGGAAAGGTCAGTTAGTATTTCTTCGTCTTTTCCTCCTCATCCCGACATGTTTGCGTTTAAATCGGAATGTATTGCTCACGGGCTGCATGTGCCACTTGGCTCTATCAGACTCTGTCTTGAGTTCGGGGTTGTAGCGATCTCGATACTGCCTTCCAGATGAACGATCTCTCGAGCAGGGAAGGAAAGATTCCGTGTGCGTGAACGAGTGATGCATGGCAGAGAAAACGAAATAGAGACACTGAGGAGTTACTACGTAGAACGCAGGCTTCGCGCTCGTATGCCCATGACTGCAAACTTAAACTCCATTTTCAAGCTCTTGATTCGATTCCAAGTTATTCAGAGGACAACGTCACGGTATTGTGTACACAGAGCGGATACAAAACACGATCGTTCTACGTGCTCGAACGCAGTGGGAGAACATGGTAATCTAGAGATGAGGAACATAGGCGGTCCATGAGACGGTTTGGTAAGCAGAGCAAGGGAGAGAACGAAGGCTGGAAAGCATCAGAGCCACCAGGAGCATCCGGGATACGACACCTAGAATGCATAAAAATACCCAGACTACATCGCGCGCGTCCTCCGCCCAACCCTTCCAGTCAGAAGAAATGATCGCGGTACCGACAAAGGCAAGTGGCCCTCCCGCCAGAACGAGCGAAGCAACCCGCCACAGTATTTTCTCCGTCTCTGTTGGAAAATCAAAGTTCCACGCAATCAGGTGTAATCCGCCAAGAATCGTCCACGTGGAAAGCAATGAAACAGCTATGACTTCTTCTTCGTCGAGCTCATCCACCAGTCTTCTGCCTTTGGAATTCCGAGGTTTGTCCTAGTAGTTGCATTGTTCAATCATTAACGAAAACAGCTTAGAGCAGACAAACATTTCTGTCCACTAGGGATGTTTCTTCATCGCCAGTGGTCGGTTGGGTTTTCTTTGTGCGGGTGAAACAACTCATCAACGTAGACAGACAGCTGGGATCCGACTTCCATGCATTTGACCTGTATATTGTTATATCAATACGACTTGCGCTATGTTGAAAAAGAAAAGGCTTACAAGACCGATTGCGTTCGTGGATACAATTCCACTCCAGGAGGTGAATAGTAAAAAATGTGGGGACAGTCCGGGCGGAGTGGCTTTTCCCACCACAACAGAAGAACTAAGAGCGAGAGTACAGCCATGCAAACCGTGTCCAGTTCAACCAATGTGACAGCGAAGCCCGTCGAACCCCGGACAACGACCTGCAACATGAACCAGAATAATTGCAGGGTAAGGATGGCCTTTCCCAGCGCATCTGATTTGCTTCGGCCCTTGATATCCTTCGCCGTAATAACAGGATTTGCGATTTCATTTGCCTTGCAAAGCCTCAAGAATTCGCGGGAATCGATCGTGCGCGAAACACCTTTGTCGTCACGATAAAGAAACCCACCCATGTCAGCAAAGAAGCTGTGTGTCATCGACCATTCATACTCCTCATCTGGGTTCATCAGGTGCATCTGATGGCCGTGCCCACTGCTTATAAAAACATACCACGGAACTCTATTACCCGCTCCCGAGCACTCTTCCAGTCTCTAGCGGCCCATGCAACGATTGCCTCTGGGGCCACGAAGGACGCTAGGACACATAGGCCCTTGAACCACCACGTCGTGGTCCACTCATCCTGATGGATGGTGAAGTGGATTGCATGCCATACGCAAATCAAGAGTGTCAAGGCACAGCTACCCAATATACTCCCAACGTTGCGGGTTGTCCCATCGAGCGGCGGGCAACTGGAATCAGTTGTGTTGGTAGAGGTTCCTTGGACGAGCTGGGCAAGATAGAAAAGGATGAGCAGTAGATGAAGCATGGCAAGGTGCAAGTCAGTGGGGACGCAATGGTCGAGCGCTACTTAACTCTCGTGTTGGCCCTTTTTCTGGTGAATGCCTGCAGGCAGTGCCAGGTGCCGTCATTGTAATAGGTACATAGGCAGTTGTGGGGCCAGTGCAACCTCGCTGGCGGTAAAGCTTTCACACGAGCCTGAGCTCTGCCTCTGAGCTCTCCGACTTGGTCGTCCTCGCACAACGGAATGTGAGTTTTCGTCACGTCGGTGCTGAAGCCGTCGCTCTCTTCATTACTACGCGTGCGATTGAGCAAAGCCAGGTGGGCAGTGATGCACGATTCTTTTTCACTCGATCGACTCAAAGTTGTCATTCAAACCTCTCTATTTTATCCTCGCTTCAATCACCGTATTATGATAAACGGCAAGGTTGATGGTTCTCTTCTATGCCTGCTTGATTCCATGAGGAAATCTTCGACTATGCGAGCCAAATTTTGAACAGGATAAAGCAGAAGCCTGCTTTGGTGCATGGTCTGATTTCGGAATGCCTCGAGACGGTCGATTTGAAGGTGGACGCGGATAGTGGTGGACACGTCCGGTTCTGAACGTCAGTTCGAACCGAACTTTTTGTGAACCGAACAAAGGGTTTGGTTCACGTTCACCTCCCCCATGGTGTTGTGTTCGTCGACTGATGGTCCATACAATGTGCACTCTCCTACGACTGCAATAGCGGTGAGGAAACAAGATATCTCGGGGGAATATCGGACTCGCAAAGACAAGAAGGCACGAGCGCGCAGGGCTGTGTGAGCTGATGATCGATAAGGCAGGAGGGGCGGACATAATATATGCAGTCAAAGACTCGTTCCCCTTGACCCCCAAAGCTGCCTCTCTATACCTTGCGTTGTGGATGAGGATGCAGTCAAGAGCACAAGGTACCGTACATACAGGCCGTTGGCGAATACCTGTAATGACCCCACGTCGACTTTCAGGTGGATCAAGAATGATTGAAATCGATACTCAACATAGCATAAACTCGGTCTTGTTTTCCGAGGATTGCAGGCAGGTATTGTGCGGTGGTAAGGAGCGGATGCTTCGGCGTTGGCGAGTTGAAGACGGGCAAGAAGTTGGCAAACCAATCTGGACTGAAGGGGCAATGATCTTCGCTTCTGCGCTGTCGCCTGACCGCAAATGGCTCGTGTGTGGGCTGCGTATTCCAGATGGCGCTGAGGAAGGTGCGAGAGTAATGGTGTGGAATGCGCAGACCAAGAAAAAGGTCGGCTGCATCTGGCATGGTCACACCGACACGGTACTCTCAGTGGACATTTCCCCCGACTCCACGAAACTCGCAACAGGGTCTGCTGACCAGCGCGTCTTCATCTGGAACGTGGTCACAGGAGCAAGACTGCTGGGGCCACTGCAGCATGATTGGGTTGTTGTGGTAGTCCGGTTCTCTCCAAATGGCGACCGACTCGCCACCGCTACCGGGGACGAAAACAACACCGGGTCAATTCGCATCTACGACAGCGACAATGGCCAGCAACTGTTGGAGATCCCCTGCCGGTTCTGGGACCGCTCATCGTCACCGCTTGCTTGGTCGGCTGACGGTCGCCAGCTCTTTGCTGCCTCATACAGCGAAGTCAGGTCTTTCGATACGTCGTCAGGCGTCGTGCTCATCCACTGGTCTGTTCCCGGTCATGGATGCACCGCTTCCATCGTTCTGTCACGCAATCAAAAGTTCGCCGTCGTCGTCGCATACCAGTCACTATCTTTTTGGGACACCTCTACCAATTCGCAAATCGGTACTGTCATCAACCACACAAGCGTCGTTTGGTCTGTCACACTCTCCCCCGACGACGACTGCGTTGTGACTGGAGAAGAAAACGGGAAAATCACCATCCGGAGTCTTCGCGATATCCTTCCGAGCTGGTACTTGTCAGTTGATGTAAAGGTAAGCAATCCCCATCGTTAATAAGTGACGCTCTGACAATTCTCTTTTCTCAGTTACCCTTTATGATCGTCAGCAATGCTACATTCGAGTCGTGGATGCAGGGCGACTGGACTCGCGTCGAAGAACTCTTGAATGAAGATATCACACATTGCTTGAATCCCGTTCACAAAGCATGTTCACTCGCTTGTCGCGCTCTCGTGCGGACTCGCTCGAAGAACTGGGACATGGCCATCGACGACGCCCAAAATGTAACTTTCATTATCTGTCATCCAGTGTTATGCTTACTTACTATCCCGCGTTAGTCTACCAAGATTCAACCAAGTATCCTTGGTGATATCGCACACGCAGTTGCCCTTGTCGGCAATGGGGAACACGAGTCTGCGATGGATGAATTTGACTTCGTGTTCATGGCGGGGTTGGGAGATGGAAATGATTTCCTCTTACTGATCAAGGTGTGTGGTCGTCGTCTTCGTCGCTACTGGTTCCGATCTCGCGTTTCGCACAGGCAATCATCTTGTTTGAATGCGGAAAGCATGACAATGCTATTTCGAGGGTAGGTCGCTTGATCGATAGGGTGGACAATGACCCGTCACCATATATCACTGTCTTGGTACGTACTTGGTCGACGTGGAAATCCAAGCAAGGTTAATCAAGGCGTTGTACAGGCTCAGATGCATCTCCTACTTGGCACCTTGTTGATGACAACTGGAGACAATGCTCGCGCGATAGAATCGTTCACGTACGCGAAAAAAGCCATCCACGTTCGGCAAGATCCTCACTTGGCAGTCATCACCCTTGTAAGCGGTTGTTTTCGAGTTTTTTTTTTCAACCGTACCAAGCCTATTTGGAAGATTTTTGGGTGGCAATTCGATGGACTTGCCAGGGAAACTCAGTCACGGTTGTCCAAAGCTATATATATGATGGTTGAAACCCTCGGCGAAGAGTCGTTATCGAGCGAGATGACCACAAACTTGGACCCGGGTATACCTTCTCACGACTGGCCCAGAATAACATGTACTAAGTTTCTGACGGCAGTAATTGTTCGAAACTGTGTCAAAACGTTCGAGAAGAATGGTGACAAAGCAGCGAGGTCCAAGGATGCTAACCGAGCGATCGCACAATATTCCGCTGCATTGTCTCTGAATCCAATCAAGTCGGCGGATCTCTTGGTCAAGCAAAGCACTGCCCGAGGAACGTTGGGATTGTGGGAGGATGCGTTAAAGGACGCCGATGAGGTATGGTGTAGTTCTCCTTGGTGAAGTATGATTCTGAATCCAGCCAATGCAGGCCATCAAGGTGGATCCCTCGAATCCATGGGGATATGAAAGAAGGCATGCGGCCTTGTACGGTTTACGATGGTACGATGAAGCAATGGATGCGTTCACCCGCATGCTTTCCCTCGTCGAGGGCTTTGACGATCATGGTCGGTATCACTCTATCAGTATCAATATCTTGACTTATGTCGTACAGAGTTGGCCAGAAAATGTGTTGCATCACCCCAGCTGGAGACGATCATCAGCAATGTTGTCCATGTGATCGCCGGGATATCACCATTGGTTCTAATTGATGTCAAGAGTGGTCGTCTGTGCGACAGACCGGAACGCCTGAAGATATTCAAATCTGAACCGCGATGCAAGGAGTTGATTTTCACCATGACGGAGGAGCTGGACAACGACCGCATCCAGCAGGCGGTGGAGGAATATTTCCGATACGTGACGCTTTCACATACATGGCAAGGGGAGGAACCTTCCTTTCAAGACGTCAAGCAGGCAGGCTCAGTTTGGAAACTGGGTTCATCGCCCCTGAATGGGAAGTTGCGCAACTTCTGTGAGGTGGTTCGCTCGGATGGATACCGGTGGGCTTGGAGTGATACCTGTTGCATTGATAAGACAATCAGCACGGTGTTGAACCAATCCCTCAAGATGATGTACAAGTGGTACGAATCATCCGCAGCCACGTTTGTTCTACTGGTGGACGTGGAGTCTCTATCTGCCCATGGCGGTCTGAAGGGCAGCAAGTGGCTGACTCGGGCCTGGACCTCGCAAGAGCTTCTCGCCCCGAAGGTGATCCGCTTCTATGCATGTGACTGGAAGCCATACCTCGGCGTCACCCGATCCAACCACAAAGAGTCGCCAGAAATTATGCAGGAACTTGTGGATGCCATCCAGATTGCTCGCGAAAGTATCGTCACTTTCAAACCCGATGATCTAAGCGTTCGAGAGAAGCTTCGACTAGCTTCGATGCGCAATGCAACGGTGCAAGAAGACGTCGCATATTCACTGATCGGTATTTTCAAGAGCGATATCCGGCCGGACTATGGAGAAGGAGATGCTGCACTGGGTCACCTGCTGGAAGAAATCGTTGCTCGTTCGGGTGAAGTGACGGTGCTGTCCTGGATTGGCAAGTCATCGTCATACAACAGCTGCCTCCCCAACACTCTTGCCGTGTATAGTCAACCCCCTGGTTCTTCTCCCACCATCAATGACACTGAAATGGACGAACGCATGTCTGCATTGAAAAAATCACTATCCCACACAGATGCTACTCTTATCCACGACCGAGTCACCCGTTTACCCCCGGCCCGCTTTGCCAACCGCCGACTACACCTTCCTTGCATCATAGCCCCAGTCAGGAGGCTCGGTGTACAAGGTTTTACGAGTGGTGTAGAGAACCATTACCGTGCCAGGGTATCAGGAATTGGAGATGTGGAATTCCAGACGTCGGACAGGCTCCCGTTGGCGGAGCCACGCAAACTCGTATTCGTACATCCGTGGATCCGCGATCTATGTGATCCACATGATGGTTTCATCTGGGGAAGTACAGCAGATGATGATGACGACGACGACGAGTCTGATCCTGAGTCCGAACCGGGCTACACGCCCACTTCCCCGTTGCATGCTCGACCTGCCGCTACGATGGACGAGTATACCCGAGCCCTGCGGTTGATCATTCGTTTGCAACAGCCATTCCATGCGCTGTTGCTTCAGCAACAACCCAATGGAGAGTTCAAGCGGGTTGCGGCTGAGCACGAGATCGTCCTTCCCGGAATCAAACGCCCGGACAGCTTTGCCAAGGATGTTCATACAGGCGTCGTGGAGATATTGTGATGTGGGTATAGATTCTATCGCGTCGTGTTCGCTTTGCTGTCTTGTTATCGTCCGGGCTGCTCGCTGTCGCTGTCTGCTCGTGTATTGTAGCTTCATCCTGACACTCCCCACTGCTTCGCTATCTACTAGTATACCTCCAAACTTCACCATCGTGCTATCCACAAACTACCACATCTGTTACGATGTACAAAAACGAGATTGTACGATACTTGATTTAAAGCTGATGTCAGATATCAGATTAGTTTACTTGAATATGACGATCAATATCAACCTGTCCGTCAAAAGGAGGCTATACGAGAATAGTGGGAATGGTGTTATCATGGGGTTGGGTTCCGGAAAGACGGCTAACGCCGCTACGCCGGGTCCGGAGTACTGTATATCACGACCGTTGGAGGCGATCGACCGGATAAGGGGGTGGCAAGTAGTCTGGAGACCTGGCCAGACCCGCTATGAGGTTGCCGCGTTGAGTGGCAAACCGTCAATAGACCCCCTCGCCTCGACTCCTCTCACCCCCTCCCACCACGGTGTCATTCCTGACATCCGGGTAGGTGGCACCCTCCTCCACGCACGATGCACTTATCACCATCGGCGTGGATACGTATGAGCCCTCTCGTCCTGGTATTCCCCTTCCCGGATATGGCACCCTCCACCTTAGCATTACACATGTCGCCCGTGACCACGAGGTTGGCACCATCGCGTTCCAGTCGCTTGGTCGCTTTAACCACCCCCCAGTGTGGCGCCCTCGCCCTTATTTCAGTGGCTCCAGTCGGGTATTTTACTTGACCAAGAAGGGCTCCAATTGGATCATTGCAGCGCTCGAATACGACCTGTTCTGTCGTGACAGCGGTGCGTCCAAGACCACAAGATACCTCTCTAGATCTTCTATACGGTTTCTGGACTATGATTAGGGTTGCACACGGGTAACACCGCGGGTCAGCGAACGAACACCGTACCCGTACCCGGTGACACCGTACCCCCAACGGGTACGGGTTGACACCGACCCGTACTACCCGCGGTGTCCTATTACCGGTACGGTACACTTGACCTGTGGGTTGTCGGACAAAACCAACATCATGTATTCAATGACCAAAGGCAATATGACAACTAATAAGTAATGGTAGTTACGCAGAAGTAGATTTCCTCTTTTTCTGCTGTCGGATAACTGCGAGAAGGTCATTAGAGGACACTAGGTCATGTCGCATCCACGATCCGAGACACATGAATGCTCGTGTAGACTGTGCCGACATCCTGTTGCGGGTGAAGTGTAGAAGCTGCCGGCCCTGTGAAAATACCCGCTCGACAGCAGTGGATGTCGCTAGTAGACAGATGAGGACAGTTGAGCGATAATTTGCGGCGACGAGAACAGTAGTATGAACTCACCAGGAGCGCTGAGATAATCGAGAGCCATGCGATGAAGATTCGGATACTTTTGCTTATTCGTGGTCCACCATCGAAGGGGATCTTGAACAACTTCAATCGATTCACGCAAGTATTCATCAAGTTCATCTTTTGGAATACCGCATGGTGCATTAAATTTGCAGTAGATGCACGATCTTTTGAGTCCTGGTAGCGTCGGACACCACCTACTGAATTCTTGCATTTACCCGCAGCACAGGGGAAAAAATGGACTAGACGTCCATCAACGTATTCAACCTTGACCGCATCTAGCTTGAGAGGGGGGGGGGGAGCTGGATTGTATGCGGATCATCCAGGTCGAGTGCGGTGGGCCTTATGTTCCATTGCTCATTCCCCCGGTGTTTACAGGTTGTCACATATGTAGAGCAGTTCACGAAGTAGGTTGAACGTCCTCGAAAGACGGCGGGAAGGTGAATGAATAGGACTTGCAGTGGTGTCTGTTATTACATAAAGAATTCCGGACTGCTCGGCTTCTGTGTCAGGCTCCGAACACAGTCGAAGGAGAGGAGGCCTGAGGAAGTAGTGTACCCGTGAAAACCCGCACACCGCAGGTACGGGTACGGGGTTGACGCGGGTTGACAATAAGCCAGACCGTACCCGTACCCGCCTTACCCGTCATCAAGATACCGCGGTGTTACCCGTACCCGTGTGCAACCCTAACTATGATCACTATGCCAGTCAGATATGCCTGCACCTGGCAGTACAGTGCACCAGAGGAGATCAGAGCGACGAGGATCAGTTGAATAATGATTGGTCCCCACGTCAGTCTGTATGGACTCGAAAGAACAGCTAGAGTCGGACCTGAGGGTCTCAACCCTGGAGTCCTTGGGGTTAATGCGAATGGCGAATGGACGCGTGGTCACGTGCGACGAGGGAACCTCGATCGCAATCCGTTCGTTCGTAGAGCTAAATCATGTCAAATCCCACAGCCTTGTCTCTCGACCAACTACCGCTAGATGTTTTGCACGTTATATTCTATCACATTGGTATCCCAGATATCTTGCAAGTACGCAGGGTAAGTGGCAATTTTCGTGTACTCATTCAGCGTACATCAGGCCTGAGTAGAACTAATAATTGTGTAGGTCTCTCGATACCTGAACGAAGCTACCCACTACAGAAAAGTATGGGCCGATGCTTATCGCACAGCCAAATTCGTTCGCCCTCCAGGCCCATTCCCCTCGCAGTCTATGCAAGATCTGGAAAAAGCGCTCATCACTAGTTTTCGCATCCATCAAAAATTTTACCACTGTGTCGGTACTGCCCACGCGAAAAGACAAATATTCAAATCGAGAGTGTTTCCAAAAAATGGTAGGCTCCACGACGCAAGGCTGGTCTTTGGGCAGTTCCTGGTCGTCGCTTTCCAAGACGAAATCCGCTGTTATGACTTGAGCCTCGACGAGGCTTCAGGTGCGAAGATCATTTACCGACCGACCCATGGAATCCTGAGGTCGTTCTATTGCGCCTCTGCCATCGACGTCGAGGGTCGCCCGTTTGCGTGTGTGACGTTGAGCGAGGGAACGGAGGAAATGTGGAGAATGTGAGGTTTAAGATTTAACCCGATTTGGAGGTTACACTAACGTCATTACTAGTTCCGTGTATTTATTGAATGTGGGAGAGCAATCAGAGCTGACTCTGGATCTTCTTCACCAGTTCGAACATAGCATGTTCATCGTCGAAGCCGTTGACCTTGGTCCTCGTGCGATCGCTATTCAGGGTGTAGTAGGCCAAGATTTCAACGCCGACTGGCGTCTCATCGTCTTGGACGTGCATACACGCACACCGTTCTTTCTTCCTTCTTTTACCCTTGCCACGCAAACCAAGGTTGGTCCTCGTTGACACATTCCAGTCTAGCGTATTGATGTTTAACATCTGTGACATAGATGACAGAACTGGGGCTTGATTATTGCGACAAGCCCATGTGCATCTCGACGTCGACGCACCTAGTCTTGGCCAACTCGCTCTACAGCAGAGCGGCTGGATGGCATGCGTTCTTCCAGGCGTTTGCACTTCCCACACCGCATACTCATTGCCATTTGACCCTTGCGTCGACTCCTCTCACCCCCTCCCACCACGGTGTCATTCCTGGCACCCGGGTAGATGGCACCCTACTTCATGATGCGGTCCTCGACTCCTCCACGCAAGATGTACTTATCACCATCTGCGTAGAGACGTATGAGCCCTCTCGTCCCCGTATCCCCCTTCCTGGATATGGCAACCTCCGCCTTAGCACTACACATGTCTCCCGTGACCACGAGGTTGGCACCATCGCGTTCCAACCGCTTGGTCGCCTTAACCACCCCCCATTTTATCCCCATCGCCCTTGTTTCAGTGGCACCAGTCGGGTATTTTACCTGACCAGGAAGGGCTCCGATTGGATCATTGCAGCGCTCGAATACGACCTGTTCTGTCGTGACAGCGGCGCGACCAAAACCACAAGATACCTCCACGCTCTACGGTTTCCGAACCCAGTTGACCAAGTGATCATGGACTATGATCCCTATGCCGGTCAGATATGCCTGCACCATACCACGGCAGATGGTAGTAGTGCGATCAAGGTGTTTGATTTTTCTGATACCTGGCCAATGGCAGAGGAGATATAAAAGATATACATGTCCCATGTACGCTGCTGTATCGTCTACATAATCATGCTATCCAGCTATTTACTACGATGGCCCAGCTCGAGCGCAAGACTCGAGTGTCATCACGATTCGTCCCGGAGTTGGGCTAGCCCTGCAGCAATCTCTGCAGGCACGCGGGTCAGGTGAAGTGGTGTTACCCCAGTTCCATATCTCATCATCACTTTCTGCTAAGCACGGGGTGGTGCATTAGTCATACCATTGATCAGTAAGACGACGATCTTGAATCGGAAGAATGCTACTCCAGCACCGACATCGATCGAAACGTCGAGTCTTGACATGGACATGCCGCCCTTGTACAGACTATAGTCCAAAAAAAGTCGCTGTCTCAGCTGGCAGTGCTAATAACCAGTGACTTGTCACTTTTGGTACAATTCGACAGATTCAAATTGGAATACATTCGAGGCTGTGTGTGGAACAATTTCCACAACAGCTGCCACGAGGCGTACGGTATTCGTGGGCTCGAACCACCCAAGACTGTTCTCAAAATGTCCGCACACAACTAGTAAGGTTGATGTCGTGAAAAACCGACGAACTTATCACATGACCAAGTGTGACACTTTGCAGCGATCAGCAATCCCAACGGCGTGGTTGGATCTAGCAAGAAATGACGATACAAACGCAAGAGAAAAGACATAGTAAAATAACATTAATTTTACTGCAACTCCCAAAAGTCACCCATAGAAATAAATTTATTCTACACTATCATACTCTGCTGTCTATGGCGAGTTCCGTCGGAGGTGTTGTCACACTCTGTCCGAGTCACGACATCAACCTTGACTCTTAAGTGCTTTCTAAAACACTGTCACGGGTGTCCACTGAATGCGAAACAAAGGTCAGACGAAGATGTACTCAGTGTGGCTGAATTGAAGAAAGTCGAGTTGTCAACTAGGACGAAGCTGGTTTTTGCGAGATTAGACGTACGTTGCCGACACCTTGCTCCATACTTTCTATCTTAGAAAGTAGATGATTCAGAGACGCAGCCAGAGCATCCATTTCCCCTGTGTTGCTACCACTGTTGCCAACACCGGAACCGTGCGGTGAGGGACTAGTGGGGTTGTCACGACCCACGATGCCGCCATTATCCTTGTCAACGTGGTCTTTTGTGTTTGCAATCGTCATTCTTTTCCAGGAAGGAAATTAGAGGTAGAACAAGCGTACCTTGAACGAAGCCGACCACTGCGCCATGACGGTGGACTGGGATAACTGCAGCAGCAGCAAAATCGAGGCATAACACAAAGGAAACGAAAGAGTATGAGATACGCATGCTGGTCGTGACAAGGTGCGTTAAATCGAGGAGTCCACTGAGAAGTCTCAAGAGGAGTGGTGATCCTGTCGTTCGAGTTGACGTTGAACTGTTTATAACTAATATAAGTCTTAATCAGAATCGAGTGAACTTGAGACATGTAGCGTTCTTTCGCTGTGTGTAAGAACACAAGCGAATGTGATCTGGCATGCTCCGGCTTTTTTGGCTCAGTCCACTTGTGGACGCACCACCCCGTTTGGATGCGCAGTGCCCCTGTGACAGAACTCTCGCTCGCATTGACAAAGATGGTGTATATGTCTTTATCATGGCATCATCTCGGCTTTCTGATGTGGTCGCATCCCTGCAGTGACATGTTGGCGTTTACACAGCGCTTTGAAATCCAGTTCACCATATAGTACTTACATAAACATCCGTGCTCATGTGCTTCGAATGATGAGCTGGACGATAGCTTCCCCAGATCCCGGAGGACAACAGTAGCAACGACACCATGTGACGCAAAACATGGTGAAACGAGGGACTGACATTCGTGAGTGGTTGCCCTGCGCAGTGTATTCTTTGAAGGCAGAAATTTCATATACAACGTTAGGCGAGTCATTTCGTATTAATACATGGTCATTTGTGACCCTTACAGGCCACGCCAAGTTTTCACCGGGACTGAGCTCTGAAGACTCAGATCTGACCGTCGATAGTGCAGGGGTGTGAGATGGCATATGGTGTGCCTAGTATTGTTGTGCCTAGTACTGTTGTGCCTAGTACTGGTTTGAATGTTCTCCTGACTTTTCGGAGGTGGGAAGTATTCGTACACTTGACTCACATTCCAAAACTTGAAGGTTGTTGGACCGTAGTATAACTGCAAACGTGCAGCCGAATACAAGTATGGAATTTTACTGATTGATGTATTCGGTTGCATGTTCTCTTGTTTCGCTTTCATTCAGCTGTACTACTCACGGGCCTTCTCATCTGTTTCGCCATCTTCAGCATTCCTGGCTCGATCATCTATCCTTTGGGGAAGCGTCGCTTATCAAGAGAAACATCACTAAATGTGAGGCACCCACCAGACATCTGCGTCAGGTCAACCCTGGTTACGCCGTAGTCAACGAGGAAGCTGACGCATGGACGAGCTTCCGCAGCATTCAGTCCCAGAGCCGGCGCCTACAATCGCTGCAATATCAGCAAGTGGTTCTCCTTTGTTGTTTGCATTCTTGTTTTATTTTGTAGATCTCCCACGCATGTTTAGCTTCCGCTACAGCGAGCAGATATTCATGATCAGATCTTTTTCTTACTAATCACCCAGTTAGATCCGCCTGTGCAGGTGCTCTTCATGTTCGACGAGTATTCTGATAGGTCCACGCCCTCCGAGGTCCGTAAGCGAAAGGACATAGTCATGGACGCTTTGTAGAATCCTCATATGCTGCACCCCAAAGGGGAATGGATTGGGGGGGGGGGGGGGAAGTGACACGTCAGTAAGTATACTGGTAGGTACTTTGAGTATTCCACTCAGGTTTTGGGAACGGACCCATACGGAATGCTACCCCCAGTCTCGCAAACGACTCATCCACGGCATGGACGAGTACCTCGAGGAAGTCGTGCAGGAGTCCACGACAAAACGATTATCGCATCCACGATGTCCAAAGCTATGTCAATGCACGACGCCATACTGGTGCAGTGAAGCCCACGTTTTCCTAAACCAGGCTAGGGCTTGTAATCCCCGATGAAGTGATGTTACATTCTGCCATCCAGGAAATGGTTCTAGCAGCCATCGATACGGTCGCTTTCTCAGATGTCAGTGTTTTGCATGAAAATAGTGTGCGCTGTACATACTAACATAACTTCTTTGAAGAACATCATGTCTATAGTCTCGAGCAACGGCGCGCAGACGAACTCCATAATATGATAACGTCCATCGTGAACGTGAACGGCACTATGGTATGGGTCAAAAAATTTCTAGTCGTCGAATGCGGATTGGATGGTTTCCATGATTGTTTTGGTGTTCTTGGAGCAATAGTGCTTAATGACACGGGGGTTGGCTTGCATGGAGATGCAGCATCCATTTTGGCGGACCATTTGACGAGGCAGATGGCGATCGCCTAGCCATGTTAGTAGGTGGTCGCACCGAAAAGCCATTGTGGACGCACTTTTTCGTCCTCTCTCCTCTCTGATGAGTTTGACAATGTCTGAATACCCAGCACAAAGTGTAAGCACCTCCACTCCCCATACCCATGCAGTTTTTTGCTGAACACATACCTCTTTGACGAGTGAATACCCTAACCCAGCTCCAATGAGGGCACAGGCAGCGCTTACGCTTGACTCTGTGAACGGCTGTGGAGAGACGGAGACTGACCAGGCAAGACAGGAGAACGAGTTGAAAACATTCGTGCCTCAGGAAAGAGCATCCAGGATAAACTCGGATCATATTCTGGATAAGATTGCAGTACAGTGAGTGCTCACTGCAAAAAGTTAATGACGAACGAAGTCGCGAGTACTCTGGCAGCGCTGCAACAGTGATACCCTGGCCATGTTATTAACAAGATGGTTTTCGCCCATACCATAAGATTCGTCTCGAGCAACGAACCCCACAATATGAGAACGTGCAGCATGAATGAACACTATAGGCAGTGTAAATGGTGAAAGCTTCTGTAATATCTTGGGGGTTTTTCCAGAACCCTTGAATTCACAAGTCAAGGCGTATTGTGACGAAGGTCGGTGGGCGCGAGCTAGTGATGACTGGATGTATTTTGGTAACAAAGGCCTTGGGATCTTGAAGGGGAATAGATGGGTATCACTGCTTCCAAAGAAAAGGCGGAAAGGTACCAGCGAGAGTTGAGCGAGAGCGCCGCGGGTATCGAGTCACACGACCTCCCCAACAAGCTCGCTTCCTACTTCCATGTCTCGTCAAAGCTCGTGTGTGTCCTCGTCGCCGTCCTCATCAGCGAGCGTGACACCGTCGTCGTCGCCCATCTACGGGCCCGTCGACTCGTCACCCCCGTCGAGCCCAAGTCTCGTCCCATACTCGCTTGATTCACCTCACCCTGGTATTAACACGCCATTCTCGCACCCATTCGCAGCCTCTACAAAAGCCATCAAACGACCTCCTAATTATGAAAAAAAGGCTGACTCTCCGCCTTGCACTCCCAGGACGTTCACGCATTCCGTCGCTTTGGACCGCGTAGCCGCCTTCTCGCGCTCTCTGCAGGACGACGACTACGCGAGCAACGGCTCTCCCAACGCGAGTCCTCCATCGCACTGCACGTTGAGGTACGTTGATCGGGAAGAACGCATCTGGGATGACGCGCTTCGCAAGCCATTCGACACGGGTATCGGCCAGATTGATCTGAGGTAACCCCGTTTCTCTCTCGTGTCCAGTTCGTTCATCATTTCTGAGCAGCAGTCAACAACTCAAGTCTATACCCCCTTCCATCGCTGATCTGGCCGGGTTTTTCAATACGCCCGAGTCATCTGAGCAGAGTCTTTTCTCGGGGCGGACGCTGGCGCGTATCAGCACTGAACCCGCCTTCGACTCCGCACGCACGCGTTCTTTCGAACGAACACAATCAATCAAGGATTCTGGAAAAGAACGACACGTCCTCAAGCTCTATCTCATGGGTAACATGATCACCTCGCTTCCTCCTGAACTTTTTTCAGTGAAAAACCTCACCGTCCTCAGTCTTCGTATGTCGACGTCTCTCTTCATGACGCTTGATCCTCTTCATCTAATAGACAACCTCTTGAAGGTGGTAACAGGCTCACCTTCATACCCCCCGATATCTGTCGCCTGACGAACCTCCACGAGCTGAACATCTCCAACAACCGGCTGACGTTTTTGCCCTGGCAAATGTGCGACATGAAGATCGACAAACTCTTGGTCCACCCAAACCCGTTCCTCGAAGGACCCGCCCACGAGACGCATTGCCCATTTGGATCGCGTCACACCATCTCGCGCCTGCGTTCGTTGCGCGCAAAAGCTCTTTCACGCCCTACCAAACCCATCCTTTCCCCCGTCACGTTTACTCTCCCACGCGTGCCCCCGCTTACAGAGTTCTGCCTCCGCTTGCTCCTCGCCCCATCGGAAACGACCCTGTCATATACGGTCATCGTGGACTATTATGGTCTTCCGATCTCAGACCAATGGTCCATCCCGCCCAATATCCGCCACGTCCTCACCAACGCCATCCCAGGTATCGTCCGACCCCGCAAACGGTTCTCGATTGACACCCTAACGCGCGAGGACGCGTGCGCCGGGTCTGGATCGGGGACAGCGACGTGCCCGAACCCGGCGCACAAGGGCCGGGTGTTTGTCAAGCACGCGTCGGAGAGGTTTTCGTGGGAGCGTCAGATCGCAGGGGTGGACGTGGGCGGGGCGGTGCCGGTGAGGTGGCGCGGGTGTCTCAGGGCGTGTTTGGATTTCTTGGATGTGGCGCAGGGCGAAGGCGAGGGCGAGGATGTACGCGGTTGCGTTGACGCTATGGTCGTGAATTCCAGCCAAGCCGAGGAAGACGATGTGGACATGGCGGCGGTCGTTCAGACGGTGGATCTTGGGAAAGTCAGTCTTGACTTGGAGGAATTCGACGATTAGTGGGAAGGGGGTGACTGAGAATCGAGAGATACCACCAAGGTACCAAATTCTCCCTTTTTTCATTATTTTTCCTGGTTTCCAGGGTCAAGTCACTTGTACACACCGATCGGACGTTGCATTGTACCACAAGGATAACGGATCGACATCATCCCTTTTTTTACCCATGTGTATGTTAGTACCATCACTGTACAATCGTGAATACTGAAATATGAAACTCGTCTTCGTCCCCAAAGGAGTGCTAGATAGTAGTGAATATGCAATCGTATCGTTCCGAATGTCCACTGAAAGAAATTCTAGCCATAAATAAAGCCCCATGCATTGACATGTACGATAAAATTAGATATTAGATGAATGCAAGTCCTGTCCATGGCAACAAGGTGACAGCACTCTATCGAGTGAATGCACGGGAATCGCAATGAAAAGGAGGAGGTCGTCATCATCAAAACGTCAGTATGTCACCATATCATACATCCGCAAGCTTGAAAGCAACATGGATCACAGCATCCACAACGTCATCGTTACGAGCAGGCCCACAACCACGCCGCGTGCGAGACCGAGGCTGACGCGGGGCGCGGCACCGCTTGTGTTGCTGACCGCCGCGGCGACGCTGCCGATCGTGGGAGAGGGTACAGCACCATTGACGCCATTCTCGGCGAGGGAGACGTCGGAGAGAGCTGCAAAGCCGACAGAGGCTGGGCTGTATCGGAATACGGAGTAGACGTTTTTCTGTTCGTGTTTGGTGTGGGGTGAGCAACGCGTAGAACACAACGAGGGACGGTAAAACTTACCAGGAACGCATCCCCAATGATCCACGAGGGCGTCGTCGAACTGCCAGCCGTCGAACCGATATCGAAAAAGGCACCGATACATTCGGTGGTGCTGATCGAGGTATACATGAAATCGGCCGGACTCATCGTCCAGGTTTGTCCACCAAACGAAAACGTGACCGTCACCGTCGTGGAACAGGCTGTGAGGTGAGGTGAGTACATGCGGAGTGACACGTGCACGCTGCGGGGGAGGGAAAAGGGTACGTACGGTATTGGTAATAGCCAACCCACTGGCCCGTTGCGGGGGACGAATTGGGTATTTGAGCGTAGATGGCTGCGATGGCGTCCGTGGGCCCGGCAATGTTGGTCGTACCGGTGTCGATGGCAGCGGACGCCCCAATGCCGGCCGTTATGGCAGTACCTTGGACCGTCAACGCTGTCGATTGTCTCGTCAGTCATCGCCGTACTTCGTATTCAGACAAAAGACCAAGGGACTCACATTGAAGAGTGAGGAGCCAGTAGGAAGGTGTACCAGTGACATCAACGTAGTCGATTGAACCCGTGTACAAGCTACTGTTCGTGTATCCTGAACACTCCCTATCAGACATTGCTCGTGCGGAAAACTATCACAAGAACAGACGCACCTAGCGCGATTTGGCCTCCGGGTTCCAACGCATTTGGATTCGAGGCATTCGAATATCTACGCCAGTGTTAGTCAACCGGCTCGACGCGTCCCTCGAGTGCACTTCGTACCTCCGAAGTTGGACTGCAAACAATGCAGAATCCATCGCTCCGTTACTTGCAAGCGTTTGCCAGAACGGCGTCTGCCCCGAACTCGCAATTGCCCCCCAAGCCAAACCCAACAGCCCAGATACCGGTGCCGAGAGGAGGTTCGCTGACACCTGATCCACCACGGCTATGTACGCGCAATCCAATCAGACCCGTCACAACGAGAGCGCAACCGCATGGCAACGTACCGAAACCTTGGTTTGAGACTGAGAAACCGGCGAACTCGACAACGTCTTGACCAATGGAGCCAGCGGCTGCACCTGACCCATATTGGATAGTGAACGGCGACGTGAGGTTTTTGAACGTTGACGACGAGGACGGGTTGAACATGCTAATGCCATTGCAGGCGGAACCACACGAGCTACCGACGACCCAGAGGTCCCTGCACATGTACGTCTTGAGAACGACTAACGGGCAAACCCAGTTCAGCACTCACGATGACCCTGTGTCTAGGATAACGTTGAAGGAAGTAGGAGGCGTCCCTATGGCCAGCGAGCCATAGTACCTATTCCGCTCAAGTCAGCAAAACCACGTTCCAAAGCCAACGCTCGAAAACCACGCACCCAGAATCATATTGTTGATCGACGAGCCTACACACGGCGGAAACCGTCAGCACAAACCATCCGACTCCAACCGCAGCACCCAAGCTCCAAGTAAAAAAAAGAAAACGTACAAGTTGTAACCACTGCTCCGTTTCCGACCCAGTGGTTGCATCGCATATTTGTTCATGACAGCGTCACGTTGGCCCTGGGCAATACGACCGAGTTCGGTGAGGGTGCGGCCGCTGGTGAGGGATCGCATGCGCAGGGGTATCGTCAGACCAGCTGGCGTTGACGAGGTTGTTGGTGCGCCGCATGCTTCGAGCGAAAACCAGAGGAGTAGCACTGACGCAGCTGAGATGAGGTTGGGTATCATTGTCGACGAGTGGATGGACTGCGCGCGTTCGCTTCGAGCTTATTGGATGTCGAGTGAGGGTCCCCCGAGTCGGACCACCGCAGGTCCAAGAAGTAGATGAGAGAAAAAAAAACAGACAGGTCAGGAACGGAGGAACGAGTGGCGTAGCGGTTTGCTTCAAATACTTGACGTTGATGCCAAGCGGACCCAGTGGGAGCACGGGTATCCGGGTCACAGGCTGCGGACGTCAGTGTGCGCAGCAAGTGTTTCGAATGCGCAGTACACAGCTCCAGCCTGGCACTTGACATATGGGGTCCGGGTGACCACGAGATCAGTATATAATAAGCGCTTGAATGTTGAAGAAGTAAGAATAGTCACCGAGATCACTCTCTCCCTGTCGTGGGTAGCAGGGCACTACCTGCGCAGCCTCGCGCAGTGTAAGGCTCTGCATAGGGAGTAATGGATCAAATACTGCACGTTCACTACATAGTATTCCGCAACCACAAACAATTCGGATACAGTGGGGCTCGAGGGCTGATAGTATGAGTACATCATCGTGGGTAGTTAGCATTACATCTTATATAAATAACCTGTCATCCTATATGCCTGTCAGAACACCACAAAAGAGAGCATTACAAAAATAGATAGCATTGGGACACCAGAGGTGCGTGTTGTCGTCGAGGCAGAGTTGGCAGTGGTAGAAGCAACGCTAGCCCCGAGCGTTGCACTGGGGATAAGTGCATCAACACCATTCATCGCGAGCGCTGTTTGTGACAGGGCCGCAAACCCGACAGAGGGTGGGCTGTATCGAAATACGGAATACACGTTTTTCTGATGCACATCAGGTATGGAGACGCAGCAGCAATATGAAAGTACTGACTAAAAACGTATCACCAATGATCCACTGCGGTACCTTGGGTGACGTAGGGATAGAATGAAATGCGCCGTAACAATAATCGGAAGAAGGACCGACTGGTCGGAATTGAAAGTCTGCGGGGCTGATTGCCCAGCTAGGTCCACCAAACGATATCTCGACAGTGACCTCGTGGGTGCATGCTATAGCGATCATCAGTCTCGATTTATTGTAGGAAGGAATATAGGGTTACGGTAGCTATAAAACCCTTCCCATTGTCCAGTCCCAGGGGACGAACCAGGAATCTGAGCGTAGATAGCTGCTATACCCGAGGCGGGGCCAGCCACAAGTGTCGTACCAGTGTCGATCGCAGCGTAGGATGCAGAACCACCAGGTAGGGATATAGATTTCCCTTGCACGGTCATAGCTATCAGACAAGGTGCATGAGATGACCCGTAAGGCATTGCTTGCAGTCGGACTTACACGTAATTTCCTGCACCCAGTATGAAGCATGTCCGTTTGGGATATTTCGGTAGTCAATGTTGCCCGTGTACAAGCTTTCATTGACATAACCTTGTTACGGCAAGATAAGCGAAGCGTCTCTTAATGTGTGCAAATGACCCTACCCATAGTAAACGAACCCCCGGGTTCCAAATCGCCGGCATTCGAAGCATTGGCGTACCTTGGATTAGATGCATCAAGGTCGGTTCGCCAAGTACAGTGCGGCAACGTACCGTGTCAGTTGAAAAGCCATCAATGGTGAGTCCCAGGAGCCCCGACTAGCAAGTGCCTGCCAGAATGGCATTGCACCCGAAAACGACAACGATTGCCACCCAAGACCAATCAGGCCCATCACAGGGTTCTGTAAAAAGTTGGGTGATGTCGAGGTTACAGATCCTGGAAAGTAGTTGAACGTCGTCTCAACCTCGATGATGGAGAAACATCGACATACCAAATTGTTGATTCGGCACGGTGAATCCAGCCATCTGCACGACATCCTCAACTAGTGCGCCCACTGCGTCACCACTGATATAGGTAATGTTCAAACCACGGTTGAGAGACTTGAACGTTGAGGATTTTGCAGAATTATAGTTTCCCGTTCCCACACACGTTGAGTCACAGTTCGACGACGCGATCCAAAGGTCCCTAAAGTGAACTACTGAGTATGCCAGTGTACCTCACGCTCCTGAGGCGACGTACGAAGAGCCAGTGTCCAGAAAGACGTTGAAAGGATATGGTGGCGTACCGATGGCCAATGTACCGTAAAAACTGGAAAAAGTGAGATCAAATCAGCTTGTACGTCACCAAATGTTCTCACCCGGCGTCAAACCCCTGGTTCACGATGCTGGACGGCACATCAGCGACGTGCAAAACCGAGATTCGATCGAGAGTCTTACCAGTTTTCTCCGACCGCCCTCTTTTCGTTGGATCGTAATCCGTACTTTGCAATGATCGCATGTCGTTGACCTTTTGCCCATCGCGCCCATTCCGTTTCATTGCGCACGGGTAGAGTGCGTCGTTTTAGATTGATAGACTGTCCAGCAGCCGGCACTACAGGGTTAGGCACACCGAGTGCCTCGACTAAAAGAGAGTGTAGAATAAGTAATCCAACCCATAGTGTATGCGCAACCATAGTGAAAAGGCGAGACTGCTGCGCAACGATTGCTGTCCAGGAGTCCCAATTATAACACGGTCGAAGTAATCATGGAGGAAAGGCGGAGGGGAATGATGGGTTCTTGAATGGGACCGACCTCATATTTTACGATAACCTAAGACCGAGCTGTGAAAGGAACAAAAAACAGGGGAACGCTGCGCTGCCACACGGAGGCAGTGATGTGTGTGTTGGCCTACAATTTGTGTATTGTTCACCCACACTTTACTGAAAAGAATAGAAAATAAGACGTACAAAGCAACCTGGTCTCGGGTGGATTTCTGACAATCTGTGTGGTTGTGATCAAAGCTTTCTGGGTGACACTGACAGTGGCGGCAAAGAGGCAATCAGCCTTGGACAAAGCAGTACGCGATGGACCCGTCACCGGCGCTGGTCGGAGCTAATGTGGGTCACACACACACTGCTCAGTGCTCAAGCGCTCACGACTAAGCTTTGGGGCATCGAAAATCACGATCACGCTGTACTTTTTGACTTGCTATATTGTGCTATCGCTGACCCCAGAAATCCACGAATCCTATATTCAACGTTCGTGTTCTGTCTCAGACGGCACCCAACAACCGCCTCACAGCCGCCATGCCTTCATTTATTTAATCTGGCCACATACATACGCCCTGGCAGGAACACCGGGCGGCCGGAAATTAATGGGGATCTGATGCAACCCCTACCAATTGCAGCTCTCTTCGCAGCTTTGATTCTGGTTCGTCCGCATTTCCGCTGTCATGTTCCGCCCGAATGGTGAGCCGTCCTTGATCCTGCCAAATATTTGTCCCCTGTACTCTGGCAGATCTAGATCTTCTATCAAGTGACAATATATTCTATGTAACTGAGAAGAGCGTGAAACAGGTTGTGAGTGACCGTGTTGGGTTTTTCTTCAAACTAGAAGCATACGACGCAGAGATGAAGTAGGTTTTAATATTTGACGGTAGTCTCACTATATACTAACATGCTTGATTTGACAGTGCACCTCAGTCATCAGATCCTTGCTCAGCATGACCACTGTACGTGTTGCTTTCCAGTCTACTCCCCATGCTTGCAAGGGCGCATCCTCCATGGTATCTGGCGTTTACTCTGTCGCGCTCGGCTCGCTTTCGCCTGCATCCATCACCACCGGGATATTAATGAAAGTGACTGGACGATATCGGGTGCAGACTTGAATAGGTATTTGGTCTTGCTCGGCCGGGGCGCGTAATGGAGACACACCAATCATGTGGGCGACTAGATTTGCTCTTGACCGGTCCGCACCGATGGCCCGGACGGGGATGACCACGTTCTGCGATCAGGGTGGTGCATCAGGTTGTTTGGCCCTCGTCGAGACGTGGTTTTTTTTCGTGAGAGACGTTGCAAGTTGGACTTGCGCTCGGTCCTCATGCATCGGGGCGGTGAGCTTGGCGCAGGTGCGAGTAAAGGATGACGAAGCATGCAAATGATCACTTCTGATGTCATCCAGAGAGGGTGAACATGGATGGGATATATATGGCGTTGCGCTTGGATGGCGAGGACTATACCAGCGAGTAGAACCACTGGACGAAGCTAGAAAGGTCGGCGTCTCATGAAGTGAGTTACTCCTGCAAAGAAGAACAAGATAGAGATGGGGTGTTGACGCCAGGGAAGGACGTTGCGTACAAAGCGAACAAGGTAGAGATAGACCAGCTCTATCGATGCATCGAGTCACCTAAGTAGGTCACTTTTTTGACTCGCCCGCTCCATCATTCACGCTTGTTGATCGAGTGAGCTTTGGAGCGTTACATAACATATTCTAAATATTAGAAGTACTACAGGGCATGATCTGCTCAAACGCAATGGAATAACACGATAACCTAGAGATGAGGGATATATGCAGTCCAGGAGACAGTCTGGTGGGCAGAGCAAGGGAGAGCACGAAGGCTCGCAAGCATCAGAGCCACAAGGAGCAACCGGGATACAATGGTTAGAATCCCCACAAACCCCATGGTTAAACTCCCCACTTTGTCAAGGCAATCGACGAACGAACAGAGATCGAGAAGTTCTGCCATCCCGAAAATTAGAAACAAACTCAACACGGCCAGTGGACCTGCTGCCAAAGTGAGTGATGCAACCCGCCAGATAACTTTCTCCGTTTCCGTCGGAAAATCAAAGTTCCACGCGATCAGGTGTAATCCACCAAGAATCATCCACGTGGCACCACATGAAGCAGGTACGACCAGGTCTTTGCCAAGCTTATCCACCAGTCGACCGCTCTTAGAGCGAGGTTTGTCCTAATCATTATGTTATTTAGTCTTCAACAAAACGCAGACTCGAAGCATACAAACATTTTTGTCCGCTAAGGTTGTTTCTTCGTCGTTAGTGGTCGAGTGTGTTTTCTGTGTGTGGATGAAACAACCCATCAACGTAGACAGACAACTTGGATCCGACTTCCACGCATTTGACCTGCATATTATGATGTAGTCATCAATATCAATACGACTCGCGCTATGCTAAGTAACAAAACACGTACAAGGCTATGGCAGTGTGTGGATCTGGTTTGACCTCGCGAGGTGAATAGAACATGTGACAACAGTCCGGGCGCAGTGGCTTGTCCCACCACAGGAAAAGAACTAAAAGCGAGAGTACAGCCATGCAAACCGTGTCCAATTCAATCAGTGTGACCGCGAGACCCGTCCAACCACGGACAACGACCTGCAACATGAACCAGAATAGTTGCAGGGTAAGGATGGCCTTTCCCAGCGCATCTGATTTGCTTCGGCCCTTGATGTCCTTCGTCGTAATGTCAGGATTTGCGATTTCATTTGCCTTGCAACGCCTCAGGAATTCGCGGGAATCGATCGTGCGCGAATGACCTTTGTTGTCACGATAAATAAATCCACCCATCTCAGCAAAGAAACTGTGTTTCATCGACCATTCATACCCCTCTTCTGGGTTCGTCAGAAGTATCAGATAGGCATGTCTATTGCTTCAGAGAACATACCACGAAACTCTATTACACGCTCCCGAGCACGCTTCCAATCGATAACGGCCCATGCAACGATCGCCTCTGGGGCCACAAAGGACCCTAGGACGCATAGGCCCTTCATCAACCAGACCATGTTCCACTCCTCATCACGAAGGATGTCGAAGTGGATTGAATGCCATACGCAAATAAGTAACGTCAAGGCACAGCTGCCCAATATACTCCAGACGCTGCGGGTCGTACCATCGGGCGGCGGGCAACTGGACTCCGTATTGGTAGGAGTCCCTTGGACGAGCTGGGCAAGATAGAAAAGCACGAGTAGCAGGCGAGGCATGGCAAGGTATGTAAGTCAGCGGGAACAAAACGCTCGCTGGCGAGGGAGCTACTTAACTCTCGCATCGGATTTTTTTCTGGCCATTGCCTGCAGGCACTGTCATCGACATGCGAGCTAGGGCCACCCGCATCGTGGTTGGTATGAGCGCTTACCTTCCCCTTCGCCAGGGTCCAGGTTGACACAGAATAATGAGGGGTGTGCGCACGGAAATTGGGAGTGGTGCGTGGAGTTCGCAATTCAGTTCGTGGTGTAACGACATGACTCACCAGTAATGTCGGACCCGATGATATGATGATCTCGACATCGTTGGGTACATGGTGGTTAGACATGTACAGTAACTCTGGCGACACAGCTCTACTCGGCCACACTACTCACAACTACCACCACGGATCTCCCAAGTAACCAAATTCATTTCCACTCACTGCTCAGCCTCGCGCTTGAGCTTGAGCTTGAGCCTCCACCTCCTGGTTTACACATGGTTGCATCATTCGTTTGCCGCATGTTGGCCGAGCACTTTTTTTCGTTCGGCTCCACTCGTATAAGTACACCATTTCAACAGGTGCTTACCATGACACAAGGACGTCGTGCTTTCTGCATTCCAGAAGAACCAAAACACACAAAAGGGTCCAAACCTCGAGGGATGGACGCGAACGGGATCCGACCATTCAATTAGACATTCCCAGACGATTGGTCCCATTTCACACACGTTTCGAAACGAGGTCCTCAATCTCAAAGTGGTTTTCATGGCCCGGCTATCTGCGTCTGGTTTATACCAAGGTTATGTTCTATTGGTCAACGCCCCCTACCCCCCCGAACGCATAGTGGTAAGGCATCTGGGATTGAGTGCGTTATTATTATGGAGCATGTCAAGGAGGACGTCCATCCCGCAATTCTCACCACCACATCGTAATAGACAAGATTGATGATCTTGCCCTATGCCTGCTTGATTCCACAAGGAATTCATGGTACGATAATAGACCACATTGAACCTCCTGGTGATCGAGACCTCACCACCAGGATTGACCGTGGTGTGTAAGTGTTCAACGTTCAACACGGATATTAGTTGTCTTGTTCTGGACCCATATTTGATCATGGGTACTCAACAAAGCACTGCACAGCGTACGCAGTCCGTTCGCGCGAGTCTCATTCGCACGCAGTCGCACCACGTCGTCCCTCACCAAACTTCCAAGACAGCTGCCCTTGGCTATCACTCATCGCATCCTCCGTCTCACAAGACACATGGTCCTTTCGATCCATTCCTCGTGGAGGTACAGCCAAATCCTTCTTATATACAAACTGTGATCGACTGCTCTGCTCCAACGCAATTGCCGGTGTAAGCATGAATCCCAAATCGATACATCCCCCCTCGTATTCCTTGTGACCCAATCCGCGTCGAGCGTGTTAAGTCCTTATGAGCAATGACACCATGAAGCCTGCCCCAATAAATACAGCCAACACCCTCCACAAGACCGCGAGACTGTCTGCCAACGCGACTTGGACTTGGAACCGAGTCTGCGGACGAAGCGTGGAGAGCTTCGAGATGAGCGCGTACAATTCCTTGTGGATAAATGATGGGCTCGTTTTGGAGGACGGTACTCCAGACGGTGATGCTCCACACCTATCGTCAACGGACGAGGCCGCCCCCAAGGATAAACCTTTGGATAAGAGACGACTCGAGATAATGAACGGAAGAAACCACAGAAACGCGAGTGCACGTGGATAAATAAATGATCGGCGTTTGAATCGGAAACGGGGACGTGTAATTAACTCAAGTGACCACCATCACTGTCGGTGCTGTCCATCATTCAGCGTATTATAGCCCACCACCGTACCTCTTCGCAGTGGCCTAGTCACATATGGATTGACAGAATCTGGTCAAGACGTCCGTTTCTTTCAGCGAGACAGCATATCGAAGCGGTCCCCCTCGATGCTCCCGTACCGAATGTGCTCACCCCACTGGCAATTGGCGACTTCGTGCCTTCGCTCTCTCCGGCGCACGTTGACATGCCGTATACAAAGGAGTTGGAGGACGATGGCGCGGCCTGGATGGATCACAGAGGACCGAATCCAATGCGAGAGTCACGGCCTTGCGCTGCGCCTTCGATACGTTGGTTCGTGTTGGGTGAACGCTCGTCTTGGAATGTTGCTCGTATTCAGGTTCTTGCAGTATCGTTACTATAGCCTTTGCAGTAGGTGGGTAAAGCTCGTCGCCAACGCTTTTTTTAAGGAGCTGATCGAGACTTTTATACATTAGCTTCCTCAGTGGCCTTGACCCTTCGTGGGGGACGTACCGGTCTCTTGGCCGAACCAGCCACCCACTCCAAACATTCCGGCGTCATGAAGGAGACTCACCGACATGCGCAGACTGAGGACGGTAAGATTTTTCACTAAAAGGAGCTCGGGATCAGAAGCGAGGTGATCATGTTATTCACTGGCATGAGATATAGCTCGGGCTCGTTCTTTTCAAGATCCTTAATTGATTTTATTCGTTTGAAAGAACGCACGCGTGCAGCGTCGATAGCGGGTTCAACATTGATACGCGCCAGTGTCCACCCGACAAGAGATGCTCAGTTAACTCGGGCGCGTTGAAGACCAGGATAGATCAAGAGTGGAACTTGGAGGTTTGTACTCGAGTTGTGGATTGCCGCTCACTGGCAGAAATGTTAGTGAAGGACTCCCCCCACGGTGTCAAGGCACACTGCGGATTGATTGAAGCATAGTTAGGTTTGTTGACCATCATTGTCACGATACAGGCTGCAATGGAATAAGATAATAACTGTTCGTCATCTAGATGCTAGCTTTCTCTTCTGTGTATCGCAACGAAGAGCTGTCACGGAGTGTTTATGAATCTAAACACCAAGGCATAGGATTCCAAGGGAACTCAAACAAACTCAAACTCGGATTTCTATTTTTATGGCTGCCATACCGGTACTACATACCCGTACCCGCGAAACCCGTTCCGGCGCGCTGCATGTCACTTGGGAAGTGATGGCGAGTCTGGCGAGCATCGGTCTGCCGAGATAGGCATAGCGGATGTGCAAATTTGCTCGACAATTGTTCTTCTTTTGAGTGTAGGCATCAAGTAGTCCCCTTATTTGTGAAGTGACCAACCAATCAGGTTCAGTGCTGACCGATCGTGTCAAGGACTCATCAAACTGTTACGTGTGATGAACTTCGAGCGTCGACTATGAGCGCCACAGGCGTTGCGCCCATCGCGCATGTTTGTTTTCATACTTAAGGTTAGCAAGCCACCTACGCTTTGTTCACTCTCATGTTCAACTTGGAGGGCAAAGACCACGCTCCACTGTTGGAGAAATTTCTTGCACCTCGCCCCCTTTTCTGTGCTTTCTCCCGTACATGGGTCACTATCATGGCCATTTTCGTTCAGACGTCTCTCTGTGGTCTCATGTGGGCCTTTGTCGGGGTCATGATCGTTAACAAGACCATCCCGCTTCCAGATGTCTTGGCTCGCTGGACTCTGGAGAGCCCAAGCGAGACGAACATGTTTATTACAGTCATCTCCACAGTACTAGGAATGGTTGTATCATTGTAAGTCCATTTCTTATAGCAAACTGTGCGGATGAGACTTACAAACTAGACAGCCTTTTGGGTATCACCGCTCAACATGCACTAACACATCGTCTTTCTCGCGAGACAAGGTTGTCGACGGTGACAGCATGGATCCAGCTCGCTAAAGTTTCTCTCTTCCTCCGACCTCGCCGCCATCTGCGTTGGACACTCTTATCCGGACTATGGGTAGTCGTGATTAATTTTCTGACAACAGCGTACGTGAAATTGCTAGTAACATGGCATCATGTTTAGCCTTGACATCGTTGAACCTGCAGATGGTCGAATCTGTTGACGCCCGAAAGCGTAGTTCAAACGTTCACCGGGACCGGACAGGAGCTTGACTTTCTCAACCCTGCCGTATCCAACTATACCGAAAATCTCAGGAATCTTCCGCCCATTCATCCGATAGCCCAGAATTACTCTCTAATCCCAGAAAATATTACTCTCTGTGAGCTCGCTAACTATGAATAAAAATCGTGAAACCATCCTGACTCCTCGGTAGCGTTGTCGTTAATGGACGACATACGCAAGGCAGGAAGATCGGCTGCGATGGCTTCCATCGATACCAGACACCCTAGTTACTTCAACTCATTTAATTCTTCGACAGGCAAGTATGGATTCTATTGATTCATGGCATCAAAGAGAGATGACAGGTGTAACAAGGAGGGGTCCTTCCCGCGATTTACATCAACACACGACTCGGACCTAAACAGGCCGAGGCTTCCCTCAAATTTCAAGGTCTGCATGAGAAGTACAAGGGCCTTTCCAGGACATATACACTCGTGCAGCAGGGATATACAGCAAATGTATCCTGTACGATGTCGCATTCTCCGACTATCACCCTGAACAACACTGCTTTAATAAAAAGGACGTTCGAGACTCCCTCAGGGCGCCGACTTGATCACAGTCTCCAAACGTGGTCCTGGAGTACGAACTGTTCCACAAACGCAGAATACTGTCAGTACCTCCGACGCCCCGCTTAGCAACATGGTTTCTGACACCGTGACTTTATGTAGATACAGGAGAGGTGGATATCGATGCAAGCAGCCACAGTCATAGTAGAAGATTCATCGCAACTGGACTCTTGGCAACCTCCGTGTGCTTTTACCAAGATTTTTCCGGGCCGTCGAATCAGTCTTTCCGTGAGTTTTTCCATGGCTGCCGGATTGCGCGGTCTAACTTTTTTTTAAAAAAAAACACACTCTGTGCTACGACCAGTGGTCCTTATGCAGCCGATGAGTAACTCGAATTATACAGACTACTTTGCTGTGGCCAAGCGGAACCTACACACGATCTGCCAAGTCACACCAATGATGACCACCGTGGAAATGCAATACAATGAGAGTGGAACCGGAAACCTCAGCAAGATTCATGCACAGGCACGACTTCCAAAGGACGCTTGGCATTTGGTCTTGCTCCCAGGTCTGGAAATTTGGAAAGCATATTTTCTCGCCCAAGGACCATATTCGAACTCGATGGCAGACGACATCATCAGCATAGATCACCACAACATCACGTTCGTCTTGGTAGGCGAACCCTGTCGCACACTGGTTTCGAGTACTCTTGCTGATGGCCAAGGCAGGAACACTATCTACGAGGCATCATCGAGTATCTGGGTTCCGTAAGCCTCTCCAATGCTATGCTGTTCACGACTCACCACCCTTGATCTTGCAACAGAGAGAACGCGCCGTCGCAACCTACACCCTCACACACACGGGCCACCCCCTTCCCGAAGACATGACCATCCCATTCAACGGCACCATGCACGTACACACCGTCGGATGGCGGTTTCATCCACGCACGCACAGCATATCGCTCGCGGCCATCACGCTCGTAACGGGCGCCACCGCAGCGTCGGGCATGTTTGCGCTGATGCAAGCCAAGGCTAGGTTGGCTGACTACTGGCACTGGCAAGGTCGGAAACCCGGGCCGGGTTTGACTCGCCTGGGGATTCGTGACCCACTGCAGATGGCGCGAGGCTTTGGCACCGGCACTGGCATCGGTACTATTAATATTGTCGCGCTGGATCCGACAAATTTGATGGACCTTTTGGTGGCTTCGTCTACGGGGAGTCTTGCCAACGCGTTGTCGCAGTGCGAGGTGGAAGAGGATCGGGAGAATTTAAGGGTTGAACTTACGGTGACAGACAAGGGTCAATTCGTGTTAAACGCGTGTTGATTGGGATCCATCCTGGCAAGATTTTTTTTGTTCCGTTTGACTGCATATGCTAGAGACTCGCAATTGGCTTCTGTAGTATAGACAATTTGATAATACATGTAGATGCGATAGCTTCAGCTCGACCTTCCATGTGAACAGCTTCATCGAGCATTGGTAGTGAGAGTACGACGTTTGTAATCAACCACTGAAAAAGTCGACACATAAGATCCTCGCAGTGCATCCAAATTCACTGACACGAACATCGTCACGAAAAAGCTATGCCCTCATCACGACCTACAAAATAAACCGTGTCACCACAGGCATCTTAAAATCAAATCCGACATAATCCGACACCACCCGGTTCGCCGTCGTCACCCTTACCCGCCGCCCATCCTTGACGCGCACCAAAAACACCGGAAACGGGTGCTTGAAAAACTCGAGCACTTGTCTGCGTTTAGTTTGCATCTCTTCTAGCAGTTTCAAATCGGATTCGTCTGGTTTGTCATCTTCGCCTCCGATGATGGTCCATGCTTGGCTACGGTCAGCGAGCGTCCTCATCCCCAATAGTTAGTTGTAGAGATGTCACTTACAATCGGACGGTGCTGAATCCGAATCGGTATTATCACCGAGACGGTCCCAAAACTTGTTCCATTTCTCTTTGAGGACGTACTGGATGAGCTCGAGCAAGATCTGAAACACATTGCGCGTATGCCGACTCCACACGCGACACAAGTAGTATTGTCTCGTGTCCTTGATCAGACTAGGCATGTGCGACCTGAGCGTGACGTGAGTGTGTTTGAGGCCATCGACCTCGAGCTTGTAATGAAAGTAGGGGTCTCCTGGAGCGCTTTCCAGGCGCTCGCAGGAATTGACTCGGTGCTCAAACAGAGGGAGATTGAGCTCTCCGTTGATGATGGTGTGACCGGGTGACGTCGACTTGATGGTGTGCAGGATCCTCCCGTTTACTTCTCTGATCGCAGCCAAAAAGCCGCTCGTAAAGGTTCCAAAGATCGCGCGGAAAATGTCCAGGATCATCCGGAATGTGAACTCGCCCGAGTCAGCGATGTGGAGGGAAGGAAGGTTGGGTTCGACGAAGCATTCTGCTTCATACGCGAGGAAGGAGTTGATGGGGGAATGACGGCCACACCAATCAAAGAGGGACGCATCAGGAGTGCGCTTCATGAGCTCCTCCTGCAGCCGGAAGAATGCACGGTGTCCTTCCCCGTACATGGCTGGCAAGGTGACGTCGAAGATACCAAGGAGGCAGTACGCCATGTCTTCCACTTTTGTCGTCGACCTCCTTGCAGCCCAGCGCAACCTCGTCCTCACGTCCCTCGCCCCAGCCTCGAACTTGACTAGGTCATGTGCAGGGACTTCAGTCGTTCTCTGTAGTGCAGCTGACCAGTTGGGGCTGACGCGATGATCTACGATCCGCGCTCTGTGCTTGAACGAAGAGACGGAAATCTTGTCCTCTTCTTCGTCGGTGTCACGATCCACAGCCTCCTCTAGTAAAGTCCACCGCTTGCTGTAAAACCGAAGACGTTTGGACGCGAGCATCTCCTGCAACGTCCATCCCCTTGTGACCCAAATGGGTACGTTGCGGTATTTGCCGCGAACGATGCAACCGGGCTCGGTGGGGAAGTTAAGCATGAGATGGTCTTCCAGGTGCGCGGCCTCGACTTGGGTATCCGGCCACATAGATTCGAGTTGGAGAGGCGATCCCTCCCGACAGCAGTCGTGGAGAGTTGTGACGGCGTCGGATGCTCCCGGTGGATATGGATAGGAATGGGTGAAGGGCTGCTGGATCTCTACATCGTCAAACCAGCAATCGCTGCCTCCGGCGGATAAACGCTCCTGTTCAAGATCATCGACATCTCCAAGGTAAACGATGGTCAGATCACTGCTGTGATACCATAGGTACATGGAGTTGAGGGATTCTGATTTCTCGCCGTAAATTTGCTCGTCGATACAACATGTGTCGGACCACGCCCAGCGATAGCCGCACTTGGCCGCCACGCAACAAAACTCTTGAAGCTTCTTTGCTCCCTCCAAAAAGTCGTCTGCTAGCTTCCCGCGAAGGTGAGGAGGAGGCTCAACGATGGAGTAGATGCCGTTGGTCGCTTTTCTGACGTCGTCGATGGTAAGTTCTCGACCTCCCCACCGATGCGAGAACATGGCGAACGCCAAGTACTCTGCAATGAAGGCTTGCAAATGTTTGCGCTTCGGCTGCAGGGAAGAATGTTCCGGATCGACTGGACCTAAAGGTTCTTGGATAGCATCTCCGAGTTTGGCGCGATAATCTTGTCTTCTTTTGAGAAACGAAGTGATGTCTGATCGCTTGAGGATGAGTCCGGTATATGTGTCTATGAGTCTGAGTGGCATGTTCGTCTCATAGTCGTGGATAACAAAGTCGTTGATGTGTCTCTCGAATTCCGCTTCGAAACCCCGTTCGTCTGCCTGATGTCCCGGACGCATAATCTCAGTGAACTGATTGACTGTGTGAGACGCTATAAGATCACTCACGCTCATAACTTGCGGGGATGCGAGCGACATGGTCGCCACGCGGAATGAATAGACTTGAACCTTTGGGGTTACGTCGACTGACGAGAAAGACAAAGGTCGGAACTCGCTAGATGGCTCGGAAGAGCGAAAAGGAGTAAGGTATGCGTATGCAGTTCGCAAGGTCGCAATTTAAGTGGAGATTGGGCCGAGAACACCAGGCTGTGACAAATTCATCCAACAACTCATTACCGGTAGGACCCGGCCGACACGCTGCGAGCAGCAAGAACGTTGCGGAGAAAGCCCGGAAAAGGAGGTATTCTGTAGCAAAAGTTCCAATTCCATCCATTTGTTACGTTCATATCGGTTTGATTAGTCGGATAAAGCTTACCTCGTGCCAACATCATGCATTCTTTTGAGCCTCGTTTCCAACACGTGTGGCCTTGTACTGAACCGAGTTACTATAAGGATGTAATGACAAGTCCCACTGCCGGCGCGAAATTCCAGGGACCTTCGGTGGGTTCTCGCCGGAACTGGCCAGAGCCCACCAGAGCCCGAAAGCCCGACAAGAATGAGTTCCTATGGAATGTTGTCCTGGCTATGGCTTGGTCTCGAACTGTGAAAGATCAGCATCGTCCGAAGGGTGACTAACTTCACTCAGCCAGATTCTCACGTTCTCGAACATCAGTCTACCCCCTTGGAACTGCAAGCCATCCATCCAACTTGAATTTCCAAAGTTGTTATGTATATCGAACGTGAAGCGAACGACGGGGATGGTAGTAATATTTATGGCGGCGTAAGGAGTCCACGAATCGTCCAGAGTCAGGTCACCTGTTCGAGACAACACCGTGCTCATCGCCAGCAGGCAAAGGGGGTCACTGCTCACCTCACGTTGTGTGGCCACTCCATGCGACCCTGCCACTATCATGATCAATCAGATAATGTTGAGCCGAGCCTCATTGCCGTGTGGTGGGAAGCAACCCCAACCCCATCCAGAAAGGCTCCATGATGTTGATGTACGATGATGCGCCCTCGAAATGAAGCTCCATCTCGGAGCAACGACGCATCCAGTTTCAAGACCAACGTCGGAATCGATCTTGATCATTCTGAGGGTTGCGACAGGTTCAGTCTAGAGCGCACCAACCTCAACCCCTTCAAGGGGCAAGTTCGATCCTTGCGTTGAGCCAATACAAAAAGCAGGTTGGGCTCGAATCCTGGTGTATCGTCCTTCTCCTTGAACACCCTCTCCGCCATCAAGTGATTCTCCCTCGTAACAATGCACCACTTTGAAATCCCCGACGATGCGTTACTGCCGCTGTTGTGGGTAAGCTCAAGCTCTGATTGTGGTTGCATCCGCCTGCAAGATTCTTCCCCAGATTCCAACGAGAGGGAATGACATCCCTCCTCACGCAGTCCCGGTTCATGGCGGGTTCTACGGCCAGTTGTACATCGCCCGGGGCTTCCTTTGGGTAATCCATTCGATAGTGACGATCCCGGCAAAATACTAATACGTCAACTTCTCTAGGGCGAAATGCGTAAGTAGTCTACGACGCCATCCACACGCGCTTGGAGTCATCGCGGTACGCAGATATCGGCACCACGAGCCATTCGTCTATAGAAGGCGCACGACTTTCCGACAAGTACGGCCAATGCCACGCCGTACGTTGCCCCATCTCGCCGCGACATCGCCCCGTGATACGGATCATGCGACTAACCGTCGTCACAGGTTTTTGAATACGAGGTGCTGACATGCGCCTCGAGCTTGCGATTCCAGCTGGAGCAGCCACCACAGCCGCTTATTCCAGTTCCAGAGACGACAGAAACGACCCCTCGATGGCCGGTCTACCAAGAGAGCGTGTCGACAGCGAGGAGTCCAAGCCCTTCGCCAAAGACACCGCGAAAACTGACGCCATTTCCGTGGCTTAGTCCTCCGCATGACCAGTCTGTGTGAGCTTCTCTTCCCATTACCACCATCATGCGCTTTAGCTTTCGAGGCCTTCTCTTCGACAGACCTCTGCCTGACAAGACGAGAAGAATACAGTATCAGGGTGACCCACCGCCATACACGAGCCCAAATGGTGGCGCATGGATCGAGGTGCCTAAGCAGACACAACCCATGGCCCTCAGCCCTCGTGAAAACGTCCAGTTTGAACGTTTGGCGTATGTTTTTCCGTCTGAATTGGCTAGTGAGCAGACGTTCATGGCAGTCTTTAGTCAGTCCAAGTGCTTTGCCTTGATAGACGACACCGCTTCCGTGAGTAGCGTTCGTTGTGTAGTACCTCTACGTGGCTCACTGGTTGTGGACATTTCATAGATGCAATACTCATGGCCACAAACGAGAGCGGCTCTCGCTGGGATTGTTGACATGTTCTCTTCGAATGACAAGTGGGATGGGTTAAATGTTAGGTTCTTACATCACGCACAGACTCGTTCCTGTGTCAAGGTAAGGTCTTGATTGCATCCCTGGCTTTGAGGCCTTTTTGAGTCATCAATCTCAGACTAGGGAGGATTTCGAGTCTGTCTTCAATTCGGTCACCATGTGGAGAGGTCAGTTCAAGCTCATCTAACGCGAGTGTCGTTTGTAACATTGACATGGTGTCCAGGCCAAAGGGTGATGGCCGCGAAGGTGACCCAAGTGTTCGAAGAGAGCCTGCGATGGATGCATGGGACGTCTGTTCCGAGACCTGTCGTCCTGCTCGTTATCTCGGACGGTCTTGCGAGTGAGCAATCTCTTCTTGGACCAAGACCTAACTAATTCATGGCGCCAAGTAGTCGACACCCAAGAGCTGTTCAACGCCATGGCTTGCATTTGTCAGAAACTCGACGAGAAATGTATTTCCCCACACATGTTCCGCATTCACATACTGCAGATGGGTGACGACAGGAAGGCTGTCCAGCCACTGCATGATTTCCGTGATCGAATAACCCAGCGGGCCCGTGAGAGGGCAAGTCGTTCTTCCTTGTTGTTGTGTCGTTTTTCGCGGGCACTCACATGCTTGGTGTTGATAGCGCATACTCAACGTCGTCAGTTTCCACCGAGGAAGGGGGCCTCTCAACGCCCAGAATATCTTCAAACTCCTTCTCGCCTCGACAAATGTCCCGCCTGAAGAGGATCCTGATATTGGTGAGAGGCTACCTCCACAGGTGATGGCAGCACAGTACAGTGCACTAGAGGAGATCAGAGCGATGAGGATCAGGTGAACGATGATTGGTACCCACGTCAGTCTGTATGGACAGCTAGAGTCGGATAGGGTCTTAACGTACATTCCCTCCTTGGGGTACTTATTCCAGCACTAGTACATGTTATTTATTTAACGAATGCGAATGGACGCGTGGTCACATGCGACGAGGGAACCACAATCTTATGACAGGCTTGTCAGAACCGTTCGTTCGTAGAGCTAAACCATGTCAAATCCCACAGCCTTGTCTCTCGACCAACTTCCGCTAGAAGTTTTGCACGTTATATTCTATCACATTGATATCCCAGATATCTTGCAAATACGCAGGGTAAGTGTCAATTTTCGTGTACTCATTCAGCATACATCAGGTCTGAGTAGAACTATTGTGTAGGTTTCTCGATACCTGAACGAAGCTACCCACTACAGAGAAGTATGGGCTGATGCTTATCGCACAGCCGAGTTCGTTCGCCCTCCAGGCCCATTCCCCTCGCAGTCTATGCAAGATCTGGAAAAAGCGCTCATCACTAGTTTTCGCATCCACCAAAATCTTCGCCACGGTGGCGATACTGCCCACGCGGAAAGCCTGACGTTCAAGTCGAGAGAGTTTCGCTACACTGACAGGGTCCTCGATGCAAGCCTGGTCTTTGGGCAGTTCCTGGTCGTCGCTTTCCAAGACGAAGTCCACTGTTATGACTTGAGCCTCGACGAGGCTTCAGGTGCGAGGATCATTTACCGACCGACCCATGGAATCCTGAGGTCGTTTTATTGCGCCTCTGCCATCGACGTCGAGAGTCGCCCGTTTGCATGTGTGACGTTGAGCGAGGGAACGGAGGAATCGAATCGAATGTGAGGTTTAAGATTTAACGCGATTTGGAGGTTACACTAACGTCATTACTAGTTCCGTGTATTTGTTGAATGTGGGAGAGCAATCAGAGCTGACTCTGGATCTTCTTCACCACTTCGAATATAGCACGTTCGTCATCGATGCCGTCGACCTTGGTCCTCGTGCGATCGCTATTCAGGGTGTAGTTAGCCCTGATTTCAACGCTGATTGGCGTCTCATCGTCTTGGACGTACATACACGCACACAGTTCCTTCTTCCTTCTTTCACCCTTGCCTCGCAAACCAAGGTTGGTCCTCCTTGTTGACACATTGCAATCTAGCATATTGATGTTTAACATCTGTGACATAGATGACAGAACTGGGGCTTGATTATTGCGACACACCCATGTGCATCTCGACGTCGACGCACCTGGTCTTGGCCAACTCGTTCTACAGCAGAGCAGCCGGATGGCATGCGTTCATCCAGGCGTTTGCACTTCCCACTCCGCATACCCATTGCCATTTGACCCCTGCCCCGACCCCACTCACCCCCTCCCACCACGGTGTCATTCCTGACATCCGGGTAGGCGGCACCCTACTCCATGATACGGTCATCGACTCCTCCACGCAAGATGCACTTATCACCATCGGCGTGGATACGTATGAGCCCTCTCATTCTGGTATCCCCCTTCCCAGATATGGCACCCTCCGCCTTAGCACTACACATGTCGCCGGTGACCACGAGGTTGGCACCATCGCGTTCCAACCGCTTGGTCGCTTTAACCACCCCCCAGTTTGGCGCCCTCGCCCGTGTTTCAGTGGCACCACTCGGGTGTTTTACTTGACCAAGAAGGGCTCCAATTGGATCATTGCAGCGCTCGAATACGACCTGTTCGGTCGTGACAGCGGCGCGACCAAGACCACAAGATACCTCTCTTCTTTACGGTTTCCGAACCAACTTGAACAAGTGATCATGGACTATGATCCCTATGCCGGTCAGATATGCCTGCACCATATCACGGCAGATGGTAGCGTGATCAAGATTTTTGATTTTTCTGTGCGAGTCGATATCTGGCCAATGGCAGACGAGATATAGCAAGTCATGTCCCATGTACGCTGGTGTATCGTCTATATAATTATGCTATACAGCGCTTCACTACGATGGCCCAACTCGAGCGCAAGACTCGAGCGTCATCACGATTCGTCACGAAGTTGGGCTACTTAGCCCTGCAATGATCTCCGTAGGCCCACGCGGGTCGGTGAAGTGGCGTTACCCCAGGCCATGTCCTCCATATCTCGTCATCACTCTCCACTAAGCATGCACGGGGGTGGTGAATCAGTCATACCACTGATCAGATCGGAAGAATGCTACTCCTGGAAGGAAGTGTACTAATACCGACATCGATCGAAACGTCGAGTCTTGACATGCCGGGGCCGTTGGCCACATACCTCTTGTACAGGTCTTACCGTGCCAGTCCGAAGTCGCGAAGGTGACCCAGGTGTTCGAAGAAAGCCTGCGATGGATGCATGGGACGCCTGCCCCGAGACCTGTCGTCCTGCTCATCATCTCGGACGGTCTTGCGGGTGAGCAATCTCCTCTCGGACCAACACATAGCGCCAACTAGTCGACACCCAGCATATAACCCAGCGGGACCGTGAGAGGGCATTGGGCAAGTCGTTCTTCCTTGTTGTGTCGTTTTCCGCGGGCACTCACATAGTTTGTGTTGATAGCGTATACTCAACGTCGTTAGTTTCCACCGAGGAAGAGGGCCTCTCAACGCTCAGAATATCTTCAGAGTCCTTCTCGCCTCGACAAATGTCCTGCCCGAAGAGGAAGTGAGAGGCTACCTCAGCCATAGGTGATGGCAGCCACAGTACAGTGCACTAGAGGCGATCAGAGCAATGAGGATCAAGTGAACAATGATTGGTACCCACATCAGTCTGTATGGCCATGTTACGCGTGGTCACGTGCGACGAGGGAATGTGCCATGAGCCTCTGCGACACTCAGCACATCCACGATCACTATTTTAGATCAATAACAGGCTTGTCAGAGCTAAATCATGTCAAATCCCACAGCCTTGTCTCTCGACCAACTTCCGCTAGAAGTTTTGCACATTATATTCTATCACATTGATATCCCAGATATCTTGCAAATACGCAGGGTAAGCGTCAATCTTCGTGTACTCATTCAGCATACATCAGGTCTGAGTAGAACTATTGACTGTGTAGGTCTCTCGATACCTGAACGAAGCTACCCACTGCAGAAAAGTATGGGCCGATGCTTATCACACAGCCGAGTTCGTTCGCCCTCCAGGCCCATTCCCCTCGCAGTCTATGCAAGATCTGGAAAAAGCGCTCATCACTAGTTTTCGCATCCACCAAAATCTTCGCCACGGTGGCGATACTGCCCATTCGGAGAGATCGACGTTCAAGTCGAGAGAGTTTCGCTACACTGACAGGGTCCTCGATGCAAGCCTGGTCTTTGGGCAGTTCCTGGTCGTCGCTTTCCAAGACGAAGTCCACTGTTATGACTTGAGCCTCGACAAGGCTTCAGGTGCGAGGATCATTTACCGACCGACCCATGGAATCCTGAGGTCGTTTTATTGCGCCTCTGCCATCGACGTCGACGGTCGCCCGTTTGCATGTGTGACGTTGAGCGAGGGAACGGAGGAAACGAATCGAATGTGAGGTTTGAGATTTAACGCGATTTGGAGGTTACACTAACGTCATTACTAGTTCCGTGTATTTGTTGAATGCGGGAGAGCAATCAGAGCTGACTCTGGATCTTCTTCACCAGTTCGAATATAGCACGTTCGTCATCGATGCCGTTGACCTTGGTCCTCGTGTGATCGCTATTCAGGGTGTAGTAGGCCCTGATTTTGCCGTTGATTGGCGTCTCATCGTCTTGGACGTGCATACACGCACAAAGTTCCTTCTTCCTTCTTTTATCGTTGCCTCGCAAACCAAGGTTGGTCCTCCTTGTTGACACATTGCAATCTAGCATATTGAGGTTTAACACCTGTGACATAGATGACAGAACTGGGGCTTGATTATTGCGACACACCCATGTGCATCTCGACGTCGACGCACCTGGTCTTGGCCAGCTCGTTCTACACCACAGCGGCCGGATGGCACACGCTCATCCAGGCGTTTGCATTTCCCACTCCGCATACCCATTGCCATTTGACCCCTGCCCCGACTCCTCTCACCCCCTCCCACCACGGTGTCATTCCTGACATCCGGGTAGGTGGCACCCTCCTCCACGCACGATGCACTTATCACCATCGGCGTGGATATGTATGAGCCCTCTCGTCCTAGTATCCCCCTTCCCAGATATGGCACCCTCCGCCTTAGCACTACACATGTCGCCGGTGACCACGAGGTTGGCACCATCGCGTTCCAACCGCTTGGTCGCTTTAACCACCCCCCAGTTTGGCGCCTTCGCCCTTGTTTCAGTGGCACCAGTCGGGTATTTTACTTGACCCAGAAAGGCTCCAATCGGATCGTTGCATCGTTCGAATACAACCTGTTCGGTCGTGACAGCGGCGCGACCACGGCCACAAGATACCTCCCCACTCTCCGATTTCCGAACAAACGTGCACACGCGTCAGTGATCGATGACTATGATCCCTATGCCGGTCAGCTATTGTACCGGAAAATGACGGTAGATGGTAGCCTGATCAAGGTTTTCGATCTTTCTGCGCAAGTCGATACCTAGCCAAAGGCAGACGAGATATATATGTCCCCTGTACACTGGTGTATCGTCCATAATTATGTTATACAGCTCTTCACTTCTCCATATCTCGTCATCACTTTCCACTAAGCATGTACGAAGGCTATTGATCAGTAAGATGACAACTCCTGAAAGGATGTGTACTGGTATTGATCGAGATCGCAATCAGACATCGATCAAAACGTCGAGTCTTCCCGGGCCCGTTGGTCACATAGTACTATACCTCACTCACCCCACTCAGTCCGAAGTGCAACACTGAGAAGTAATATCCTCGAGACAGTGACTGACAGTCCAGCACAAAAGACTCACTCGAGTGTGTTCCGATTCGAGCCGCGGGTCGCGCGTGTTGTGGTTGGCTGTTTGCTGTGCTCACGAATCCCGCAAAAGGCCTTTCGACAGCTCACGCTCTTCCGTACTCTAACGACCCTCTACGGCCCTCGTCTGGTCCAGTCTTTTTTTGCCCTCTAGACTCGACGAGTATTTACCCATGGCACACTTGGCACCGTCTGGAAAGTGGGATGCAAGGTTGGTTATCTTCTTGGTTTCGTCCTGCTGCACCGAGCGCTGAGGTTTATTTTTTGCTAGATACCTTGGCCCCGTTCCCCATGACGCTTCCTACTATTCCAAGTGCATGCTCGGCGGTGTGCTCGCTTGTGGTGTCACGCACGCCGGTATCACACCTCTCGATGTGGCCAAATGTAACATGCAGGTATGTCCAACCATCTACCTTTCCCAACGACCATTCCCAAACCCAACCCCACTCAGGTGAACCCCGCCAAATACAAAGGTCTCACCTCGGGTCTCGCCACGCTCGTCCGCGAAGAAGGCCAAACCGGTATCTGGAAAGGCTTTGGCCCCACCTTTGTCGGCTACTCCCTCCAAGGCCTGTTCAAATACGGTCTCTACGAAGTGTTCAAGGACATGTACATGAACTTGGCCGGCGAAGAGATGTCGAATCAGTACAAGCCCGCCATCTGGCTCGCAGGTTCCGCCTCGGCAGAGGTCTTTGCCGATCTCGCCCTCTGTCCGTTCGAGATGACCAAGGTCAAGATTCAAACCAGTCCGAGTGGCACGTTCCCGACTGCGTTTGGCGCTGCTTTGAGCGAGATGAGCAGGAACAGAATCGAGACGCGGTATCCGTTCGGATCGCTTGTTCCTCTTTGGTCGCGTCAGGTGCGTTTTGATGCTCGATCGTCTCGTGTAGCGTGGGCTCAGTGCCATCGCGTCTTGTTCTAGATTCCCTACACGATGGCCAAGTTCTTCTTCTTTGAAAAGATCGTGCAATTGTTTTACACGCACTACTTGACGCAACCCAAGGAGAGTTATTCCAAGACGACGCAACTTGGAGTTACGTTCGCGTCTGGGTACCTTGCGGGTGTCGTTTGTGCCATCGTATCACATCCGGCCGACACGGTCGTGTCGCTCATGGGTAAACCTGCGAACAAGGGCAAGGGTATTGGTCAGATTGCGTCTGAGACGGGTGCGTTTACGCTTTGCACCAAGGGTCTTGGTACCCGTGTGATCATGATTGGTACTTTGACGGGTGAGTACTGTCCATGACGCTCGATGGCACTTCGGTCTAATATGCTTTCAAGGCTTCCAATGGTGGATCTATGATACCTTCAAGGCAACGATGGGCCTCGGCACCACTGGCGGCAAGTAAAAGATGACCATGCATGATTGTCATACCACGCTCGCAGGTTGACTGTCTGTATGCGATAGCGCGGTTGATTTTTTCCCTCTCGACTAGACTAGATGGATGTCACGACGTACGACTCGCTTTTTTTCTTGTTTATGCCGTCTTTTTTTTCATAGTAACCCGTACGCTCATTTGAACCCTGCGATGCAATGGAGAACATGAACGTTGGACGTTGGACTTGGAGAGTATGGCATGAGTTGGAAGACGGGGCCGTTGCCAAACATGCGAGATGCGGGTCGTTTGTTTTCCGACAGGGACGATGCGACGTTTTACTAGAACGGATCACAACCTCGACTGGCCCCGCGGAGACCCTTGACCGGGACCATTTGCGCTGCATTGTCTGGATATCCAGATATCCATAGATGGTCTAGTCTAAGGACATACATACGCCAGACACCAGGTACGCGACAACTTGTAGCATACTTTAACGCCGCCACCGTCTGACAAAGACGCATTCGCTCCCGACGGACCCTCTTGACGATAGCTCGATCGGGTATAGCACATGAATGATCGGACCCTATGATATGTCAGTAGTGTCGATTGACAGGGCTCTGATCAGTAAGCCACCGCAGCTCGTTGGTTTTACACCACCCTGACGGGTGCGGTCCATCACAGTGTGTCAAAGTGCGACCGCTACTCATCCAGTGTGTAGAGCCATTTGGACTAATCCAAGGGTCGCTCGTGCTCAGTGGGGTAAAGAGACAGACAGGTACGGACCCACCTAACGACACGATGCCATGGGGTCAAGTGACGTTCTGAGTCGGGAGCGTCCCGGCGCCCGAGGTCTATTGTTATTTAGCGCTAATGAGTGATCCGTTGGCCCTGTCTGTTAAAACGTTGACCCTCCAGGGCGTTCAAAATTCAAATGGTGTGATTCGTTGGCAGAGTCCTGTACGGTGACATGATGATGATGAGTAAGGATTAGGATCACCATCTCGACGGAATCGCTCGCTTGGCTATACCATTCAAGAGCGCGCTTCAACTCAAACGACAAAGCGACGGGAATCACGTCATACATGTCATTGTTTTTCCTCTAGAAAAAACGTGCAAGTTGAACTTTTGAAACTCGGAATGACGGAAAGCGAGGGTCGTACAAAGCATTCATGTTGACGAGGCACATCCAAAGTGAAGTCGTACGGTCCAATGCACCATTGTCAGGTGACGAATCGGTTGCTTTGGAGCCCTCAGGCTTGCCGGCCCATCTCAACTCTCGAGAGCCCCCCCCGAGGCCCGAGTCACACCATGTGTGTCATTTGCATTTCGAAAAGCAGCGGCATCACGTCATACGCGTCCTAGGTCGAAAAATGTTCAACTTGAAGGTCGAACTTGACTATGAGGGTCGTCCTTGCGCGAGCGCTTGAGCATGAGCTATATAGTAAACCCTTTAGTGTCCATTACACCATTACACGCACGCGAGGGGGACATGACGTGTATTCCGCCGCCACGTCCTGCGTCATGTTACATACATATTGGTCAATGCAAGTGGATGGTCCCATTGAAGTCGAAAGGGTTCAACGTGAACGTACGTGTCACTGAGACGCCACTCACCCGGAGCATGGAGGCCCGAGGACAACGCGCGCGTCAGTTCACGTACGATCCCCCAAGTCCCCGCTTAAACAGTGAAATAGGATCCGCGCCTCGACGTTAACGTTCAACATTGGATCAGCATGAGTGATAAACGAACGCAATGTGACAACTCAAAGGGTGGCTATCAAGCAAATGAGTTTAATGACTGGGTCAATATGTACGGCCACACCTTTCGAGAGTGAACGAGAACGATGGTGGGTAGTACTTCGCACGCCAAAAAAACGTCAAACGTCAACGCCACCGCCGTCCCGCCCCCCGACGCACACGGCAAAAATGCAGTATGCTTGTTATTGGAAGCGTACTGTATACGGTATGATGAGACGAACCTCGTGTAGTGACATACTTGAAGTCGGTGACCGTCACTTGTGTCTGAATAGAGAGACGCCGGGATGATCGCGCTGGCACTGCAGCACTACGAATAATGAGTTTGACGCGCGCACTTTCAAGTTGGACGTGTCACGTCTGAGAGATGTGGAGTTTAGTTTTGCTTTCCAACATTCCGATCTGAGGATCCGGAGCTGGTGAGCCCGTTGTTCGCGTCTTGAAAGCTTGACGCACGATGTCGGTCCTAACGTCCGGCTAACACAGACGCACAAGATGCCAAAAGTAGCGTACTTTGAAGTTTACGGCTTGGCTGCGGGTCCTATCTGATCCGGGTGCTCCGGCGCGGCGCCGCCATGGTTCACGTCACTAGATAGTAGTCAGTACTGATGGCGATATCAGTGGTTCAAGTTTAGCCCGGGTTCAACTTGAACAGACGGCACGATCTTGATTCCGAATCATCATTAATCATGTTCGATGCGTCGTATTGTATCCATTTGGTGAGCCTTGGGCGGCGCTATCATATTCTTTAAGGACGGAGGCACCACTGTTGGATACTGCATAAACTTTGAAAGAAGCAAGTGTACGTGGGCTGTGCAGTGTGATCAAGTGAAACGCGATAATGATAATTATCCCCAAGATGGGTAAAACGGCGATGATAAGCCAACTGACCTAGGGTCCCGAACAATGCAAGGGAAGAATGGTACGAATATAGAAAGACTTTTCAAAGGACAATGGGCTGCGGCCCTAGGGAACTCGGCTTGGTGGATGGACCGGCACTGCAAGTTGGAACGGTCTGGGTCCGGAGCGTGGGACAGGTCGGTGGATGGCATGAGAGGCCCGGCGATAAGTTACAGTAGTGAGTAGCCAAGGCACGTTTCAGCTTAAAGACGTGCGAAATGGTCCGGCGGCATTTCTATTATGGAAGGAGGAATCTTCCTATCGGCGATCTGGCCATCCGGGCCGTGGGTGGTTGAAACCAGCGAGTCATGTATCGCGCTAACTTGGAGACGGGATGACCGCATATGTCGGCCGCCGGTACAGCGGGACAACTTGGCTCCTCCAGGACTCGGCAACCGTCGTATTCATCGACCAATATATTGAACAATGGTAGCCAACACGCATGCTGCAAGGGGCGATCTTTCTCCGTAATGAAATACTGTATCAAGGGTTTGACGGGGATTCTCAGCTTCTTGAAACGTCTGATGCATGTCAATTGAGTCATATATTATCCTTGCATTGTCAAAACATGTGAGGACTTGGGATGGGCGCAATCGACAGGATTTGCAACGTGTACGGGGACCAGTGCCTCGTGTCGCACCCTTGGAGGTGCAACTGGAGGAATGGAATACCCCACCCTATTTGGGATATAGGGGGAACCGAACGTCAGGTGGACACTCGCTTCCCCGATATAATGTCCTCATTTTCCCCGTCGAGAAAGGAGGGTTGCCTCGTTGATGACTGGTCGCGCGTGGCTGTGAGCGGGAGTGACATGTTGATCGGCTAGCATTATTGCACTAGACTCCTGGCGGGCTTAGGCCGGGCAGATCCCCTGATCCCGGGCCGACGTGGAGCAGACCAGTCGCTATGACGACGCCCGAAAAGATGGAACAGCGTGGAAGGACTCGCAGTGACTCTGCTGAGCCCCTCGTGCTGGTGAGGCCAGACGAGGTCGCTGGATATGAGATATCCCCCCAGTGTAGTATCTACGCAACTCATTCTCATTGCGGTGTTTCCCCGATCCGAGTCAAATTTTTGTGGCTGAATTCGGCCCTGTCCTTGAATGTGAACATGTGAAGGGGTCAACGTAACGCCGATAAATATTAAACTTTGCTTTCTCTTTCAATGGCTCGATATAAAACGCGCTGCATCCGCCCCTCTTCCTCCTCTTCCCCCATCCCTCTCCGACATGCCCAGCTTCCCCTCCTACTCTCCTCTCTTCACACTCGGCTTGCTCGCCGAACACACCCCCAAATCGTCCCGCTCATTCCCACCCAGCCCCGTCGAGCAAAAGGACGATGTCTCTGCCATCTACTTCACGCTCCAAAAGGGAAAGCGCGACACCCTCGAGCTCCGCTCCTTCCTCTACCTCGACCTAGCAGACAACAAACGTCACGCCCCATCCCACAAGCGCAAATGCTCCATCCTCTCCAAGTCCACCAGTTGGACATGCACCGCCGATGTCTATGACTTCACGTACGTTGTATACGTCATTTCATCACACGACCTTCTCACACCCCCTCAGACGAACTGAAAAACCAACGATCACGTCTCCCGCCCCTGTGCTGTCTACGCGTCGTCGCACGTCCAAAGACTCCCTCCGGAGCATCCCTTCCCCAAAACCAGCGCCCTCGGCCACGCTGCCTGAGCTTCCCACCGCTTCTCATCTCCGCCCTCCACAGCCATCCTTGGTCAAGAAGCGCCCAGCCTCCACTGTCATCACTTCACCGCTTTCTCTTACACCTCGCTTGCGGCGCTCGGCCTCGTCGCGTTCCGAGTCCATCAGTTCTCATGATCGTCGCCGGAGCCGGATGGACGCCCTCGCTTGTCTCGAGGGTCGCTCGCGTACTCCCAACCGCGTCCTCCGCTCCTCCAATCTCCGAAACAACTTTATGAGCTTCAGTGACGACGAAGACGAGAAATCAATGATACCCAAGTCGATTGCGCCCGCGACGCCTGCAATCCAGGTCGAGGACCTGAGCGCCTTTGCGGACGTCGAGGACGAAGTGGACGCTATCATTCCCAACGTTCGTAAGCGCGACTCCTCGAACAAGGCAAAACCTGCACGACCAACAAAGCCTACACGTAAACGGCGCGGCACCATCGAAAGCTGGTTCCCCCTCAAAAGTTTCATCGACTTCAAGGACGACGATCTGTCGTCCTGGAACTGGCGCAGCTTCATCGAGATCGGCGGTGTCGCATAGACGCCGCTTGAATCTGTTCTATTCGCATTCTCTTCTCTTTTGTTCTTCGGGGCGGGGCCCACCGTCACAGCTTGACATGTTTTGTACCCTTTCATTCGTCATTTCGGTATCATATCATTTGCACCCACTTTTGCTACTTGTTGGACACAAATCCGTCCACCCCCAATACGTACTTACATGGACTAGTCAACCCACCCATTCAGTTATAGTTTATTCTGTATTAAAACGTCATCTCTAACCATCCCTCTTTCTCTTAATACTCACATGAAACACACCCTGTACATTTATTTATCTTCTTGCACCTCTTTCTCGCCCTTGGCATCCATCATTAATCACTAATCCTTTTTTTTTTCTACTCGCGCACGCGCATTTAATCACAAGTATGTAGTTGCAACCCGTGAAACACGGGGATTAACCGTTGACCGTATGTATCCTAAACATGCGTCTGAATCTACGACTCGTATGGTGTAGCAACGTCGTGTCCTCGTCCGAGTATGACGCATTTGCCTTGACTCATCGCACGTGGCACGTCGCGCTCCCCATGTCCGTTCCGTCCGTCTTGGATTCGGCGGCCGTTTGTACGGCCTCCGTGTATTGACACAATGGTCCCGGTCGCGTGGGCGTGGGTACGGTCCAGAGCATAGGTATTGCTACGGGCAGGGACAAGCTGTGGGCGTGAGTCTGGAATAACGTTGTCGAATCACATGCGGGCTATTCACACAACAAGTCATGCTAGTGACCCAGTTTGAACATCCTTGACGTTGATCATCATCAAGCGGGCGTCACGTTGAACGGATGGTCTGACTCTGGTTCCAGGCTGTATGTTTCCAACGCGACGGTGTTATGCCCTTTGGTCAAGATCAGCGCCGGGACACAGCGCCGGGAAATACTATCACCGTTATACTTGACTCTGGAATGGAACACAACGGTCATGAGAGTGATCACCCAGTTTGACGTTTTGATCAGTTGATCATCATCAAGGGGAACGTCACATTGAACGGATGGGTCTGGTTCCAGGCTGTAGTAGGTTTCCAACGCGACCGGGTGTCATTCCCTTTGGTCAAGGATCAGCGCCGGGACACAGCGCCGGGAAATACTGACACCGTTATACATACTTGACTCTGGAATGGATGGAACACGACGGTCATGAGAAGTGATCACCCAGTTTGACGTTTTTGATCATCATCAAGGGTGGGTTTTGTGTAGTCTGGTTCCAGGCTCAGGCTGTAGGTACTAGGTTTCCAACGCGACGGCCCGTGGAGTCAGGCCCTTTGGTTCAAGATGAGCGCCGGGACACAGCGCCGGGATAATACTATCACCGTCATACTCGACTCTGGATGGCGCCGCTGCCCAGTGCGAACATCGGACTTGGTTCATCTTTTTCGATTCTTTGAATTCCCAAGTCTAGTCTGCGCTACTGCTAGTTCAAACGTTCAGGTTTCAAGGTCTATGGACGGGACCGGAGCCGGGACCCCTGGCGCATACATACTCAACAGAGGCGCCCACTCCAAAGGCTGAAACGCATGTGGTCACATTCAAGGGTGCAAAGCCCGCATCACTTGATACTAACTCACCACGATCCCCCCCCAGCGCGCGTTCCGCATCAGATGTGTGTGTAATTTCACCGAGAGACAAACGTCCCGACGCCCACGCGACCGAGACGACGGCATGTCAAACATCTGCCAATCAGGCCTTCACGAATCAGGTGTGCTTGAGACTCGGTGGTCGTGACGGCGGCACACATGGACAAGGTCTGGTCTTGTGTTTTGATACATGATGAGTGTCGGCGGCTCCATGCCGAGTCCGGGTCGGGGGCTTCCCCACGCGTGGGGGACCGCCCACCCGACGAGTCCGGCATCGGCGGGTCGGCGGCTGATGAACCAACGCAACCAGATCAAGCGCCAAGCTGAATTCATACGTGAGTCTGAAAAATATCCGTTCCGTCGTCTCGGTCGCGTGGGCCATGGCAGTACGTCCGCGTCCATCTCGATCGACTGGCAAAAAAAAACCACGCATGTGCAACATGTTGAAAGAAAGAAAAAAAGTACGGTATCACGGAGGTGTATTATAAGTCAGTCGTTGTACTCTCTAACGTGTTACATGCTCCGATAGCTTGTGATTCTCATACACCTAGATCTCGTCGTAGGATAGCGAAAGACGAACACAACAACATTTAGGATAAATAGTAAGTAAGTGATCAACGTGGGTTCTCGGAGCGGACCGTCTTGGTGCTTGTGATACATCATACATCCGTAGGGCGGTCGGGCCGCAACACGATCCACGCCTCGCTACCACCCTAATCCCGATGTCAACGAAGATGACGCTATGATCGCTGAATGTGGATGTTATGAATCGATCGCCCAACGCTGTCAGGCCAGTATGCAAGGTGCGCTCTTACACCAAGTTCCGACGAAGAACGGGCATACCGACATATTTCAGGCACTGAGAAATCCCTCCACAGAGCGTGGAGAAACGTTTGAGAAACGTTTGGGGTAGGGAGATTCGACTTTGGTAACAAGACAGGGACGAGCGCGCAGCATCAGGTCATCTATGGGGGGCATCGTTATCGACCTAGGAACCTCCCGAGGAGTCCCGAGGTCGACACACTGTTGCCGGGACTCGTCACCTCATGCTCGTCACCATCACTATAATAACGATCGTTCAGGAAACCATACATGGATTGCCGATGGAGCGTCCCTGCAGAGTACTGGGGGTCATGCGTACAAGGCGGCAGTGGCGGTGCACGATAAGACGACCCAGACCTAGAGCGGATGACGTCGGTTGGAGATATCGGGAGCGGCATGTGTCAAGTATGGGGAGATAGGGATGGGGCGGCCTGTGGTATAGACATCTGCTTGTCCCTGTCCCTGTCCCTGTCCCTGTCCCTGTCCTTTCATTTGATGCACTTATGCGCTTATCCTTATCCTTGTCCTTTTTCTTGCTACTGCCTTTGCCATGTCACGGCGTCTGCTGTCTGTCGTGCGACGTGCCTCGGGGCCGAAGCTCGGGTATGTCGATCTTGCTCAGATGTACCGTAAGACTCATTGGAGGGGGAGTAGTCTTTATTCTTGCTCTCTCCCTCATTGTCATCCAGGTTAATGATCCGTGGGGCACCGCTCCCTTATTGGCGTCATAGAGCACGCATTGGTGGAGATCTGGGTCACCTGTGGTCCACATGTACGATGAGTGGGCAGTGTCGGACATGCGAACTTGGACGACGTACCCGCTTTATGGCCCAACCGCTTGGTCTCTTCGACGGCGTGCAACACTTTGGAGACTTGATTCGAATCTGAGGATCGCACTTTCAAGAGCTGCGCGCAATGCTTTGCGTAGTCCGTGATAGCGCCTTCTTTGAGGACGGTCACTCTACCCAGCTGCGACTCGGCGATGCGTGCGATGCCCTTCTTGGGGGCTGGTGCGGGTGCGGCCAATGCGGACATCGTGCTAGCAGGTCGATGTCGTGTTTGTGATACGCATTGCTCGCGGAACGTCAAGAGCGCCGTCAGGATGACGATCTCGAGTCCCTTGCGGTCTTTGATATCGAACCTCATGTCAAAGGACCTGCGGAAGTAATGGCCAACGATACGAAATCAAGCTACCAATCGAGGTTATAATCCAGGATTTGGGTCGACGCTGTCCGAACCCGTCCAGGTGGTTCCTTTGTCACTGCGACGAGTACGTGGGGGTCCGGTTCACGAATAATGAAGCATTCATTCCTCGCTCATCCATTCGAATTCGTGTCTGGAGAAAAAGGAGAGCATGGTTATCGTGCGATAGGCCAACAGTCAAAGGACGACGTACGTCTCCCATTTGAAAGATTATCGAAAGGTGAGCGTCCCGGTATACTTGAGCTCGATGACTTTGGAGGAATTGTAGAGCTCCGAGGTCTTGTGTTTGCTTGTCGCACTGGGGACGGTTGCACTTGCCAACAGTGCCTCAGAGGGATCTGTGTTGGCGTCATGAGTAACCGAACCAGTACGAGACTCAGAGTGCGTACCAGACACTTCTATTCGGTCGACTTGTTGTTCGTCGGAGGTATGTATGTAATGGATCGTGCCGAAGCCGTCAGAGAGGTTAACCATGGTACGTCGGGTTTGGTGTGGGGAAGAGCGTGAATCGGCCAACACGTGGCACACGCACAATGAGTATGACGAGGATGAACGGGGACAACCTGGGCTGATCGAGCCATAGAGCGCTTCAAACGCCGCATACGCACCTTGCCTTCAAGTCCAACTTGAAGAACAGCATGCAATGCTGCCGATACGCGTGGTCGTGCGCACGTCAAGTGCCGGGAACACACATCTCGTTCGCTTGACCTTTTCATTCAGTTGAGATGGTAGTCCTAGCATCTGATGACGCTGACACTGTGCTGGGATTTCTAAACCAGAGTCTGTCTTAACGGCGCCCCATTTTCGACTGCCGGATTTGGGCACCGACGATGGGCATCGGGATCCGGAAAACAAAACGTCATCTAATGAAAATGCCTTGACCCAAAGTGCCGGTTCGGCATCTATCTCACTCCCATTCCCCCCTTCTGTCACCCGAACCAAAGTTCAGAAACGGACGCGTCTCAAGCTCCTTACCATACTTACTGTTGGAACAATTGGTGCTAACATTCAAGGTCAGACTGGGATCCGAATTAATCTAACGTAACATTGTCGTCAGAATATACAATACTGTACCCTTTCCCGAAGGTTGATAAACAGGCAGACCACAGCCAGGAATTCCGCACCTCCTGCCTCTCACCGAAATCGTTGATTCGGACCTACCACTTCTTTTGTACCTGACCACCATGCGTATCTCATCCTCGCTCGTCTATTCCACATTATATCTTAGCTTGGCCGCTGCAGCAGTCATTTCGAATGTCCATGGCACCGCCTCCCGTGACCCGGGTCTCATTTCAGGTATGCCCTCTGGACCGCCAACACAAAGTTAACCCTGGTTGACCACCCTTATACTGCAGCAGATAACCTCCGTGCACCTGTCCTCCTACCGATTAATGACGAATTTCTGACGAATAATAAATTAGAGATTTTGAATTAATTGACGGACATCTGAAAATGTAAGCTCTGGGCTAGAATCCATGCGTCTTGTCATCTAATTTTTCCATTCAGTTGACGCGCTTGGGGCGTTCTACAACACCCTCCAACAATGCTCACAGCATGGCAGGATTTCTAGACCATCTGTAGATGGTAAATGCTTGTTCAGAAAACACGGAGTGGAAGTGATTTTCATTGGAGTAAACATCCATACTCATCACGGAGATGTCTCAGAGTATCACCAACCACTCCTGTGCCATCATTCTTGACTGAGACAGCGGCACGGACAACTGACTTTCCACACTGTCCAGGGTATCGATCGCAGTTCAACGGGGTGAAAGATACCAGCGACCAGGACAGCGCCGAGGGGTTAGGTAACAGAATTCATCACTTGCAGAGGCTATTAAGCAATTATAGTGGGTCGACGGTCGTTCGAGTCACTTCGCACGTTGTGTGGTGGGATTGACATGTGTGATGGCACGTACATCATGTCGGTGTGCTCGATGGCACCATGGTATTGTCGTTGTTGTCGTGGCATTGCCCTTCACGTCCCCTTGTGCGTGCCCACTCCGAATATGCGAGCCAGGAGGAAGTCTTAGAGGAACCATCTGTCCCCGAGGACGTACCACAGGATGTGCCCTCTTCCCCCTGCTCCGCAACGCACACGGACGAGAACGAAGGAATGGGTATTACGAGTACGAAAATATACAGTTTGCATATATCGCTCTTGGTCTTAGACGACTCCCCCCCGGCTTTTATACTGTAGTGCATCTCCAACGATCGACTTCACTTGCTCTGAATCGGCGTCGACACATGAAGAACTCTATCCTTGAGCAGACGACAGACGACAGTTACTCCAGTGCTTTGGAGGCGGCATGAAGCGATTGACGAGTCTCCCGCACGCGGAAGGATCTGCAATACCATTGAGATTGTACACCACAAAAGCGTCATCCTACAGAGTTCATTTGACATCCACAGAAACCTCTTCGACTGTCATTAAAAATATTCATCAGGGGAGTGGGCAGGGATTTGACTTTGGTAATAAGACAGGGACGAGAGCGCAGTATCAAGTCATCCAGGGGGTATCTTGGTCATCGACCTAGGAGTCTCCCGAGAAGTCCCGAGGTCGACACATTATTGCCGGGACTTGTCACCTCATGCTCGTGGACGTCACTATAATAACGGTCGTTCAGGGAACCATACATGGATTGCCGACGGAGAGTCCCTGCAGAGTACTGGGGGCCATGCGTACGAGGCGGCAGTGGCGGTGCGCCATAAGACGGCCCAGACGTAGATGGCGCTAAAGCGGACGACGTAGGTTGGAAATATTGGGAGCGTGACGTGCTTCGTCTGGGCGGCGTAGACGTCTGCTTGTCCTTGTCCTTTGTTTTGGAACGCTTATCCTTGTCCTTTTTCTTCCCACTGTCTTTGTCGTGCCACGTCGTCTGCTGTCTGTCGTGCGGCGTGCCTCGGGGCCGAAGCTCGGGCATGTCAATCTTGCTCAGATGTACCGTAAGACTCTGTGGGGGAGAGTAGTCTTTATTTTTGTTCTTCCCGTCCTTGTCATCCAGGTTAATGATCCGTGGGCCTTTATGAGGCACCACCCCCTCATTCGTGTCATAGAGCACGTATTGGTGGAGATCTGGGTCACCTGTGTTCCATACGTAAGATGAGCGGGCAGTCTCGGACGTGCGAACAAGGACGGCGTACCCGCTTTATGGCGTAACCGTTTGGTCTCTTCGACGACGTGTAACACTCTGGAGACTTGATTCGGATCTGAGGATCGCACGCTGATGAACAACATCGCATCGTCCTACACACAAAGAAACTGAACAAGGGTAGGTGGGTCAAAAATACGAGATGCTCACTCTCAAGAGCTGCGCGCAATGCTTTGCATAGTCCGTGATAGCGCCTTCTTCGAGGACGGTCACCTCGTTGACCTGTCCTCTACCCAGCTGCAACTCGGCGATGCGTGCGATGCCCTTCTTGGGGTCTGGTTTCGGGGGTGGTGGGGGTGCGGCCGATGCGGACGTCGTACTAGCGACGGGCGTCGTCGTAGAGGTCGATGGGGCCGCGGTTGTGCTCGTGCTGTGTTCGTGATACGTATCGCTCGCGTCTTGGAACGTCAAGAGCGCCATCAGGATGACGATCTCGAGTCCCTTGCGATCTTCAATGTCAAACCTAGGCATGTGAAAGCGCGCCCGTCAGAGCGTAAGCAATAGCCAACGATACGAAACCAAGGTACCGATTGAGGTTATAATCCAGAATTTGGACGGACGCTGTCCGAATCCGTCCAGGTGGCTCCTTTGTCACCGCGACGAGTACGGGTGGGTCTGGTTTTCGAATGATGAAGCATTCCTCGCGTTTCCATTCGAATTCGTGTCTGGCAAAGGGGGAAACGTGGTTATCGTGCGACAAGTCGACAGTCAAAGGACGACGTACGTCTCCCATTTGAAGGACCATCGAAAGGTGAGGGTGCCGGTGTATTTGAGTTCGACGACTTTGGAGGGATTGTAGAGTTCCAAGGTCTTGTGTTTGCTCGTCGCGCTGGGGGCGGTTGCGCTCGCCAAGAGTGCTTCGGAGAGTGGATCTGTACTGGGGTGATGAGCAATCCAATCAGTACGAGGCCCAGAGTGCGTACCAGACACTTCTATTCGGTAGACTTGCTGTTGTTGCTCGATACGGCGTTTGCGATAGTGAATAGTGCCAGAGCCGTCGGTGAGGTCAACCACAGTTCCTGCTGGGTACGACGGGTTCGGTGCGACGAAGAGCGTGAATAGGTTCTTATCGAGGCTCATGGGTAGAGACTAAGGATGGGAATGCGGACATGGAACGGGACGCCGTCAAGCTTCCTGAGACTCGATCAAGCCGACACTGCTCAAGCCATAGTAAAATACTTGGCTTTGATGGAACAAATGACCACTGCGCAAAACGCAGTAAGGCGATGTCGCTCAGGATGTTGGGCAGTGCGGTCGCTTGATCGCTACTACAGTAAGTACTTGTTGGGTGGGGTGAGTCACAACTTATATACAGGCACTGTCACCGCCGGGTTCGGTGATGATTGATCTCACAAGAGAACATTTCGGTTCGAACTCAATGTGAAAAAGTTTGATTCGAACATTGAACCGACACTCTCACTGTGATAGACTGACTATGGAGTCCGTGCAGGCGGGGATGAACATTTTGTAGCCATGTCTACTCGTAAAGGGCGGGTCAACTGGCAACGATTCAATGGTAGAGTGAAACTAGTCACTAGCCTGCTAAGCTTGGTATGGAATATGACATCGAAATACAACTCAGCCGCAGCGAGATGGCATCAGATGAACTTTAGATTGTGGTGACTCCTCGGTCATGCATCATGGTCCAGCCTGTGGCTCCATACACGCTCATCACCTCATACAGCGTCGAGGGTGTTTTCTTCGGTGCGATAATATGTCATGCGATCAGCTCCAAGTTCCCGCTAACGATGCATCCTAATAGGCATGAAGTAGGTCTCGCCATACGATTAGTGCAATACGTGAATCCTTGACAACGGTCTAGCTGCGTTCTGTATGCATTCTGCGTCTACACACTCTGGGGACAAAAATACATCTCTTGCAGGTAACGACCAAACAGTAATGTCATGTGCGACGATGAAATCGACAATGCCATCCGTAGGCTGCTTTTATTTACCAACACTGTGCAGTTTCTGCTATGCACGACTCAACTCGTCCTCCATGCGATTCTCTACTTCATCTTGTTGACTGTCCACGTTGGCAACATCCAACCAGTCCTCAGCCACGTCAATGCCTATATTGTGGGTCATACCGTAATATTCAACATAAACGTGAGCTTGTCCGTTCTTGTTCCTCCTTTCGTCGTTGATTCATTATGCCACTTTCGTTTATAGTTTATTATCGCAGGAATAGTATCGGTTTGTGCACCTCATACCTTCCTGCGACCCTGTTAAAACGAGAGGAACACAACCAGATCTGGCGCCTCTGCATTTTGCATGACAATTCCATCACGGTTTGCATCCCTGCAGTGTGTTATCTCTTTTTCATTGACGGTACGACTACTCACATCTGGTTTCTTCAGTTCGTCGTCTGGATTGCACAAGTCTGTACGCGAGCCAGTCATTCTCGCACATACCCGTGGTTAATACAATTGCAGGTGCGAGCGCAATAACAATTCATATTTGTGCAACAATGCCAGTCGCCTCGACAAATTTCAGTCCCGTAAACATGTTATTATGGGCGCTCATCACGGTGTTAAACCTCTGCGTGGCAATCCCAATCTGCATTCGTCTCTGTATTGCGCAAAAGAGAACGCACACCATTCTCAGCTCTTCCCCATACAGATCGACCGCCATTGTCTTAGTAGAATGTGGCGCATTGATTACTGCGTGCAGCGTGGCGATGATGATTCTCTACGCTTGCAATTATATCTATGCTTGGGTCAGCCTCGGGATCGCGACCGAGATTGCGGTGCGTATCTTCCACCTCTGGAAACGCCCATGTTTTCCTGCTGATTGGTCATTCCGTCCATAAGGTTGCGTCTCAGCTCCTCGTCACCGCACGACACGGGATGCAGAGTCGGGGTCGCCACACCCTGAGCCCAGTCCCGACTGCGCTCCAGGTCAACACGGTGCAGACAGAGTGCAGCCAGGTCGATCCACCCAGGGAGCCCGTAGAACCGAAAACACTTGGTTCGATCGCGGAGCCAATATCACGGGACGAGGAAGGATGGCAGTCGCTTGATGCTACCAAGTCGACGTCCCTCATGACCATGATGTGATTCTTTCACTACTTTACGTACCGTTCTGTCTCGCTCGGTGTACAACTTCTATCGGAATCCTGGTCATTCCAGCATTCACCTTGTTTTCATGACGATTTTTGTTTAGCCCATTATAGGGTCTTGGTTAAAATGTCGTCTCGCGTATCGCCTTCGGAAGATGCATGCTCCAGCGCACGGACGGAAAGTAATTCCTTCAGGTTTGAAATTGGAGTGCTGACTCGAACTTCGACAGGGGGTGGCTCGGCCAGTCCCTTCTTGACGAGTTATGACCATCGACGTTCACTTTGACGATACGATATCCGGGATATGTATCTTATTCCTTGATGCAATCATGGCCCAAGTCCTGTTGCAAACGTATTTCCTTTTGACAACCATTTTGGTTGTCTTTACGGGTGCGTGCTGTACCGTCGTCTGTCCCTAGTTCCCGCTGACCACGCGTTCAAATAGGTATGAAGTAGGCCGCGCCATATATGATGCGAGACAAGCCGAAAGTTGACAGACGACCGTGCAGCTGTATTTTATTCCTCTTCTGCGTCTACGTGCTGTGGGGTCAGAAGTCCAGATCTCGCAGGTCAGCCGTGAATAGTGGGCCGGTCATTCTCCCTCCACCTCATGAAATCTTCCCCAGAATCCTCCTGTTGTGCAGTATCGTGCAGTTCTGTCTGTGCCTGGTACAAACAATCCTCTTTGCCATTGATCTTAGTATTGCATATACTCGCGATTTCAACAGAGTTGGGAGTCATGTCGTGAATCTCCACGGTTACCCTCTAGCATGCTATATCATATACATATTTAACGTAAGCTACCAGATCCCCTCTCGTTCATTCCTCTGCTGACTGGCGTTGCGGGTCAGAACGTTATCGAAGGATCTTTCTTGGTTCGTCTGATTGCCTTTACCCTGTCGCGCGACTCACAGCAGGTGATCTAATCAAGATCTGGCGCGTTTCTGTATTGTACAACTTCAAGACGTGTATCCCCTCGGTGCGTTACTCAGCTGTCGAAAGTCACGATATAGCTCAATCATGTGTCTTCAGCTCTTCTTGTTGGCCACGCAAGTGGGTGAGTGATATTATCAGGTCCGTTGATACATGCACCGACTCTATTCTAGGGTTTGCTGGGATCACTGCCAAAGGCGCTACGACCGAGAACGTCCACGGAGCTCATAGACATATCTACAGCTTGATCACGTGGTCACTCGTCGTAGCAGTCAACGTATCCGCGACGACTTTGATTTGCCTCCGACTGTGGACCGCGCGTCAACATGCGATGGACTTTCTCAGCCTGTCCAAATACAAATCATTCATGATCGTCGTCGTGGAATGCGGCGCATTGGTGACGATATGCACGGTCGCCATGTTGATTCTGCATGCTATCAAACGTGTCGTGGGTCTCGCTGGTCTAGGGATTACGACGCAGGCAGCGGTGCGTTTTTTTCGATCGTCTTGTTGTGCGTGATTGATCCATTTTCGTGTTCGAATAGACCATGGCGCCTCTGTTAATTATCGCACGGCATGGGATACTGAGTCGCCGGGATGCCCGCCACGCGCTTGACACCCCTCAGATACCCCTTCATATCAACGTCGTTCGCACAGAGGATACGTACGTAGACACACCGGTGGAATTTGTTCGAAAGAACCGCCTCCGTTCGAATTCCTTGCCCATGTTTTCTGGTGGTAACCACCCGAAGCCGTTTTCTGATGCGTGAGGGGTAGGTAACTCGAGTAGCTTCCACGAGACATGGGGGAGATTCGGAGCTATCTTCCCATGCTTGATGTTTTTTGATGCATGGATCTTTGTTGGATCACAATGTCATTTCCCTTTGACGATTCGTTCCTTCTGTTTGGCGTTTCAAGATTGATATGGAATGGAAGGTAGGGGGTACCTACTGTATTCGTCGGTGAGTTAATGCTAGTACAGGAGAAGATTGTCTGACAAGGTCGTTCATTCAAGTTGGGCGACCGTCTCGGTTGGGGAAGTATTCTCCTTTCTACTTCCCCTTTACGCAACATCGGACGGATCAGAAACAGAGCAGATCATTGTCTGTAGTCGTGAAAAGTTCACCAGTCACAGCTCCATTCATGTAAGAAAAGGAAAAAAAAAAAAAAAAAGTCCTCTTTGTATTCGTCGATGAGTTCATGTAGAGGCCGGATGGGATTTTCAGGACCGGCTATCCAAGTTGACCGAGTTACCAGGAACACTGTTCAGCAATACCAAATTGTTTAGCAATATATAAACAAGAGAACAAGTTATCGTCCGTATCATTGTAGGAAAAACACGACTAGACACAGTTCAGAAGGGAAAAAGGATATGTTTTTTTTCTTTTCTTTTTCAAAACGAAGTCCATTTGTCCAGCAAACCAAATTTCTAGCGTATATCCTGTTGTGAAGTAGCAAAAAGTACCAAACACCAAGGCATAGTCGACCGAAAACCGCACGACAACGGGGGCCACGTTCGAAGGACGCCCAAGGACATCAAGCTTTCAGCCAGACATGCTAGGGGGCGAACTTCCCATGGGTTTGCCCGAAGGGTCTACTTTAATGGGCGGGAATGACTGACTCGGATGTGCAGGAGCCCCACTCGGGAAGCTGGGGGGGTAAGAGGCGGGGAAGGGCAATGGGGTTTCAATCGGTTCAGCCCTGCGGGAAGCTGGAGGGGGAGCGTGACTTTCGCCACTCGGTGTAGGGTAGTTGGGAGCTCCGGAAGGAGGGGCCGAAGGCTCGGGCCCACCCGACATTGGGAAAATGGAAGGAGCATTAGATGGTTTGGGCCCCATGAGAGAAGGCGGAGGCTGAGAGGGATGTTCAGCAATGTCCTTCAAATGGTCGCCACTATTGAGATCCGGGACAAGTACTGCGGCAACAGCAGCACGGAGAAATACGAATGCGACGAGGGCTGAAGCAATACGCATGATGATGAGGAATGTGTAGATATGCGAGACGAAGAGCGAGCTTTGAGAGATGACTTGGAGGAACGTTGATT
>JBBPNA010000116.1:0-72025 GCA_038090555.1 Boletus subcaerulescens | reverse complement strand
TGGAATGTGGTGGGGGAGTTGTTCAATCCAAAGAACATGACCATTGGTTCGAAGAGCCCCTTGTGGGTAATAAAGGCGGCTTTCCATTGATGACCATCCTTGATCCGAACATTGTTGTAGCCCCATCGTACGTCGAACTTGGTGAAGAGCTTTGCTCCTTTGAGTTTGTCGACAAGGTCAGAGATGAGGGGAAGGGGGTAGGCGTCTCAGATGGTGTGTCCGTTAAGGTACCTGTAGTCCTGGCAAGGGCGTAGCTTCCCATCTTTCTTGTTGACGAAAAAGAACGGGGCAGCCTGGGGGGAGTTGGAAGGGCAGATCTTTCCGGACTTGAGGTTTTTGTCAAGGAAGATTTCGGTCGCTTTCTGTTCTTTGGGGGAGAGGGGGTAGATTTTCCCGACTTTCAGGGTAAAGGATTCGTCCAGATTGATCTCGTGGTTGTAGGGTCTGGATGGGGGAAGGTGTTCCGCGGATTCCTGGTCAAAGACGGAGGAGAATTCCTGGTATTCTGGAGGAAGGGTGACCTTGGATTTGACCTTCTTGGCAGCCATGGCCAGTTCAGTGGCATTGGTCAGCTTGGCTATGACTGGGGATCCAAGGGGGGCGAAGCAAGAGCCGAAACAAATGATTCAGTTTATGGAGTAGGCTTCCTTAGCACGGGTGCAGAACTGGGATTCTGTTTCTACATTCAGGTATTCGTAGAGTCTAGAATCGTGGATGGCGTGGACGTTGAGATGACAAGGGGGACGGGGGGAGGGTTCCGTGGGTTTTAGGAAGGGGTTTTTGGTTTGAGAATGGTAAAGTTCGGCGGATTCGTCTGAGCTTTCAGTGATGGAGATGGTCAGATGGGACCAGTTGATAGTGGGATTGGTTTTGGCAAGCCAAGGAAGTCCGAGGATGACATTTTCATTACCACAGTGCATGACATAGAAGAGTACCTTGTGGAGGATCCCTTTGAGGTTAATGAATAACGTAGTAGTGAACTTGATCGATCCTTTCTTGTTGTCAGATTGATCAACGTTCTTAACGACGACAGGTTCGGGGAGGCAAGCCAGGGGAAGGCAATGTTTCTTCTCCGGATCTATCAACTGAAGGGGGAGTTTCATTCCTTTAGAAGACGGAGATACTAGTACAGGAGCACATGTAAGAGAGGGAGGAGGAACTTGTGTCGAACGAGTCCTCCTTTTTAAAAATCCCAGGAGAAAGCAACCTTCCTAACAGTTGCGTCTTCATCATCATCATCATCATCATCTTCGATTTCCATGAGACTAGGGAGGGTGTCTTTTGGTTCTTCTTTGGTCACCTTCTGGACGGACTTTCCCTTAGGACCTTTAGGAAAGTTGGGACAGTCATTGCTCATGTGTCCTCCTTTTCGGCAGTGAAAGCATAATCCTTTTTCAATACACTTCTTCCGTTCTTCGGGGGTAAGTTTCCCGATTCGGATGGCATCCACGTCCATGGCATTGGGGTCCTTGGTAGGGGACAAGGAGGAGGAAGTGTGATATGCTCAGTAGGGATTGGTAGCACCTCCAGAGCGAAGGCAGCCAACTTCTTGTGCGCGTTGGTATTGGGATTGGAATTGGGCTGCTTTCTCATACCAGGTGTTGATGGAGGTAGGGGGGGTGTCCATGGAGTAGATGCAACGCATTAAGGGTTCAGGGATACCGGCTGAATAGAAGCTGATGAGGATGTTGGCATCAGTGATGCCAGACAAAGTGACATTGCTTTTAAACTCGGTGGTGTAGGTGGCAAGGGAGGGCATGTATTCTCCTTTCTTCTTCGGGTGGTTAGCCATTCGTTTCGTAGTGAGCCAGGAGACTGCATTGGCTACTGTGTCTTTAAGCTCAAACATCTTTTTAAAGGCAGAGCAAAAGTCGACAAAAGTTCCGAAGTTGATTGAAGCGGTGCTGATAGCAGATTGCCGAAAGGTATTAGCCCAGACAAGGGTGGATCCTTTGGTCATATGAGAAAGAGCGAAAGCAATCTGCTTAGCATTGGTGTCGTAGATGGTGGAGTTTACTGCGAGGTAAAAGCGTACGGTGTCAGCCATTGGTTGGCGGTGTCAGCGGATCCATCGAAGGGTTTGGGAGCTCCAAGGCGGAGTTCCGTGGCTTTGGAAGTCATGGGGTTTCTAGGGGGTAGAGAGGGTCGAGGGGGTACTGGGGGGTTTCCGAAGATACGTCCTGTAAGAGCCGTAGGGGTAGGAGAAGGAGGGGTAGGGATTCGAGGGATGGAGAGGGTGGCAGATAGTTGGTGGGAAAGGTCTAGTGTTTCGTTATCATCGGGGTTAATCTCAATATCGAGATCTGGGTCAGGGGTACTCTGTTCTTCGTCAGAGGGTTCTGAGGATTCCAAGGATGCGGAGGGTTCTTGGTAGGCAAGGTCCCACAGGCATTGTAGGAGTCAGGGGGTCTGATGAGCAATGGTGATGCGGAACTACAGTGGTGGTAGCCGCATGGTATAGAGCTTAGATCTTTTGTTACGTTAGGCCCGGATAGGGATGAATGTAGCCCTTAGAGGTTCGAGGGGACGAAGGTTCTGGGCAAGCGTGTCCTTATGGCGACACGGAGTCCAAGAGCGAAGGTACTGTTGCTAGTCTAGTGCTAGTCAATGGTTCGAGGGTTCGAAGGACAAGGGCCAGTCTATGCTGGCAGTGAGACTTAGACTTGGTGAGGAGGTTTTCGAAGAGATGGATTCCACGAAGTACGAAGTAGTACAAGGGAAGTCAAGGGAGATCTAAGCTAAGGTACAACCGGGTTGAGAGTCGGTCTTAAGTATACAGAGGAATGTCTAGGGCCGGTTTGCATAAGGGGAGGCGAGGAATGTGGAAGAACACGATGGAAGGAAGTCGCTGACGAAGCAAGTGATAAGAGATAAGGGTTACGTGGGGGGAGTGAGTCAGTGACGAGAAAAGAAAAGAAAGTCCTGGAGTGTGATTCGAACGCGCGAGTAAGCGTAGTAGTACAAGTGACGAGTAGCATGAAGAGAAAAGAGAAAGTTGTAACAGATATTCACAACCGGGTGAATTCTCATAGTGTGTGGCAAGCATAGCTTGACTGCGTTAGGCCCGATTAGATCTATGATCTCATAGGGTCTGAGCCATTTTTCAGATAGTTTCTTTGAAGCACGTGTCAATTTCAAATGTTTGGTTGATAACCAAACTTTATCCGATTTGGAATAGCTAGGCACAGCAGATCTATGCTTATCTGCTTGTGTCTTCATGCGACGTTGTGCATCAGCAAGATTAGCTTTTGTTTGATCAATGGTTTGAGCGATATCTGTTATAAACTGCTCAGCAGCGGGTGCTTTAGTAATATGTTGCTCAAAACCAATGTGTGGTTCATATGTGCGGGTAACAGAAAAAGGGGTTTTCTGTGTAGAAGCCTGTCGCTTCGAGTTATAAGAGAACTGTGCAAGTGGCAACCAATCAGCCCATTCGTCCTGCTTTTCGGAAGTAAAGAGACGAAGGTATTGCTGCAAATCTCTGTTCATTCGTTCTGTCTGCCCATCAGTCTGAGGATGGAATGCAGTAGATAGTTTAGGCTGTATGCCTAATCGTTTACACAAGTCTTGCATTATCTGTGAAGCAAACTGTGGTCCACGATCAGATACGATTGTTTTCAGTAATCCATGTTGTTTCCATACATGGGTCATATATAGCTTGGCGGTTGCCAAAGCTGATATGGCTTTATTACAAGGGATGAATTCAACTTCTTTAGAGAAGCGATCAACAACCACTAGGATTGAATCGAATCTGTTGCAAAGGGGAAGATCAGTAGTGAAATCTACTGAGAGATCTTGCCATGGTCCCTCTGGTATAGGTAGGGGTTGTAATTTTCCTGTGGGTGCGATGTTTTGTCCTTTGAGTTGAGCACAGTGATCACAGCGTGAGACATAATCCTTGACTAATGTACTCAGGCCGGCCCAAGTGTAACTTCTTTGGATCAATTCCAATGTCTTTTCAACTCCAGGGTGTCCTGCAAGTGGGGTATCATGATGTAGATGCAATACTTCCATGCAAAGATCGTCAACATCAGGTACGAAGATCTTGTTATTTTTGTCTGCTAGCAAATCTTCTTGCTCCACACAGACTTGATTTTCTTTGCATAGCTTTGTAACATCAGTTTCTTTTAATCTAAAGATAGTGTTGGCATCAGTTGTTAAGCGCACAGCAGTGCAAATCTGTTCCAGAGGTATGACCAATACTCCTTTATTATCATCCTCTTTTCCTATAGCATGATCTTCTCGACGAGAGAGGGCATCTGCTTTTCCCATAGAAGTCCCTGGTTTGTGTAACCATTTTAAGTTAAACTGTGATAGATATTGAGCCCATCGGGCTTGTCAACGGTTAAGATCTTGTCAAACCATGAACCATTGAAGGTTTTCATGGTCATTCCATATCTTGAATTCGAATCGAGCTCCTTCTAGATAATGCTGCCAGAGTTCCAAAGCTCTAATGACACTAAGCATTTCTTTGTCTGCAATTGGGTAATTGCATTCTTCTGATGACATGGAATGGGAAGAATAAGCGACTGGGTGCCATTTGCCATCCATATCAATCGAGAGTACAGCTCCTGTGGCAAAGTCTGAGGCATCAGATTCTAGGCGGAATTGTTTGTCGTTATCAGGAAATGCTAGGATAGGTGCAGTAGTGAATTTCCTTTTAAGCGTGTCAAACGCGGTTTGTTGTGACTCGGTCCATTTAAATGGAGTATCTTTCTTAGTTAAGTCATTGAGAGGACAGGCGACTTGCACATAGTCTTCAATGAATCATTGATAGAAATTAGCTAGACCAAGAAAACTGCGAACTTGTTGGACAGTTGTTGGTGTAGGCCAGTCGAGAACTGCTTTCACTTTGTCTTCATCCATGCGGATTCTGTCAGGTGTTATAGTCATCCCGAGGAATTCGACTTCTTTAATGCAAAAGAAACATTTCTCTGGTTTAACAAAGAGATCATTTTCTTCTAGTCAGTGTAGTACTTCAAGTACGATCTGATCTTGTTCCTTTTGATTATCTGTTTTGGTGAAGATCATTAAATCATCAATATAAACAACACAGACATTATCCATGTCCGAGAATATGTCATTCATCATTGTTTGAAAGGTGGCAGGGGAGTTGCATAGGCCAAAAGAACATTACTAGTGGTTCAAAGGCTCCTCGATGGCAAATGAAGGCTGCTTTCCATTCGTCTCCCTCTTTGATGCGTACATTATTGTATCCCCAATGGAGATCCATTTTCATGAATAGCTTAGTTCCTTTTAACTTGTCAACAAGCTGGGAGATGAGCGGTAATGGATAGTTATTGTTAATCGTATGTTCATTAAGATATCGGTAATCTTGAACCATATGTTTCTTTCCATCTTTCTTTGGGACAAAGAAGACAGGGGAAGTTTGAGGTGACTTGGAGGGTCTAATGTATCTCTTGTGAAGTTGATCATCTATGAAGTCACTAACTTCTTGTTGTTCTATCAGGGATAGGGGTATCAATCATCCTTTCCCTTTCTTAGGTACAAAGGTTTCTTTTAGATCGATAGCATGATCCCAATGTTTTCTAATCAGCATTTGCTCAGATTCTTTCTTTGCGAATATATGAAGATATTTGTGATATTCTTTAGGGACTAGATCTGCAGCTTTGGGATCTGATTTCAGTTTTGGATCTAACTTGGTAGCATTAATCTGTACAAGTTGATCGCACTCTTCTTTCTTGATAATTCTTAGGAAAGAGTTTCTGGATTTATTGTAACAAGAATTAGGACAATGTGACATGCGGACGGTTCCTGTTTCCCAATTGATTTCTGGGTTATGGTGTTTGAGCCATGTGTAACCGAGAATCATTTGATGTTTGCCTAAGTCAGTTACTTCGGCAATTGTCTTTTCTTGATGTCTGAGATAATTAATCATGAGCTCGGCATAATGTGTTAAGCTTCCAGCAGCATTATGTGTTCCATCAACATTAAATACTGTGATTGGGCGCTCTAGGGGTTTTAGAGGAATGTGATTTTTACTAGCCCAATCTTTGTCAATGAAGCTTGTGTTAGCTCCTGAGTCTAACAAAGCGAGAATGTTAATTGAATGTCTATCATTTAGATTAATAGAAATGGGTAAGATAAGTTCCTTGGCAGGGTTGCCTTGGATCTTAGCAATCTCGGGTGTAGGAAGCATTTCCTCTATGTCTGCGTTGGACAAGAAAGAATACATCTGTCAGATGTCAGTGTGTTTCTGTTCAATGGTGGATGGAGTTGTGTGTAACGAGTTTACTTCCACAACTTCAGGAAGTATTATCTGTTCTGGGTTTTCTAGTTCCTTAATAGAGGAATGAAGCACTGGTATGAAGTTCCGGCCAAGCTCTGAATCAATCAAAGGCCCCTCTAGACATGAATAGATAGGAGATGGGTTTACAATTTCGGAACTTGTAGATCGAGATGCAACTTGCTTGCCCAGTCCTTTCAAGTTGCTTTGCCTTTTCCCTTAGAGTTAGATGGCATAGATTGGAAAAGTGAGCGGACTTCATCAAAGGTCATTCCTTGACAAGCACGGGGTAGAGATTCTTGGATCTGGTCCCATGATTCAGCTGGTTCGGCTGTGGTAGCCCAAATAGCTCTTCCTTTGCTGCATGTTGGTTTATGTTGTCCTCTGGACCAATTACAGTGTCCACAACGTGAGGAGGGTTTCTTACAATCTTTAGCAAAGTGTCCATTGCCTCCACAGTTGAAGCAAGTGGACCCTGGTGATCCTGATGATCCTCCTGAGGATCGTTTCAGTTTGCGAGACCTGGTAAAGTTTAGGTCTAGATGGTCATCATCTTCTTCGTCAATGAGACCAATGTTCATTGGGTCACCATAGCATGACTTCTTTTCTGATTGTCCAAGAATAAGTCCAATGGATTCTTGGAGAGATCTGATCTCAGATACTATTTCGACATATGGACCAATGTCCGTCTGTGTCTTCTTTTCTTTTGTGATCTGTACTAGAATAGAAGGTCTCATAGCCTTCTTGAGTATAGCACAAGCGTGTGCTCCATCAACTCCTGCCATGTTGTATAGAGATTTGAACTTAGTAATGAAGGGTCCAGTCTTAAGGTCTCCTTGATGGAATTTATTAAGTTCCATAAGAGCCCAGTCTTTCTGGTTAGCATGTCTGAAGAACTTCGGTAGTTCTTCTTCAAGGTTACGCCATAGGTAGATAGGTCCTCGAGCCAGTCAAGTTTCAGCGAACTTTCCTGCAGTGGGTCCTTTGAGTCAGGATAGGACTGCTTGGATGGCAGTGTAGGATCCGGGTGTTATGGCAGTAGCATTTAAGCATAGCCATGCTTGTATCTTAGCCCACCATTCATCAAACTTGGCACGGCTTCCATCGTAGTCTCCTGGATCTGCGAAGATCTCGACCTTTTGGGTATATCCCCTTCCAGTGCCGGTGGATCTGGCAGCAATCTTAGTATTGGCAGCTTCTAGATTGGTTAGTTGATCTCTAAGATCATTGTTTTCTTGTTCAAGGGTAGTGACTTTCGCTTTGAGGCGAATGGTATCAGTACCAAGACTATCACAGGTGGTAAGGGTAGCAGAAAGCATATTGACAATTGAGTCCCATCTATCTTGTGTGGAAGACATACTAGTGTCAGAAAGAGTGGTTCATAACTCGGCAAATAGATCGGCGATTGCAGACATATTGATTTAAGTGGGGTAGTTAAAGTTTTCTTCTGATTCAGGGGTAGAGTCTGAGTGATCAGCTAGAATAGACTCTCCTGGTTGTAGTTCGTCTACTAGTTCAGCACGAGCAACTGCTGGTGTGGGGATTCTAAAGGGAATGAACCTAGGTACTGGTGGTAGTGGTTCTCCTGCTTCAGCAGCAGCTTCTTGTTCAGCTAATGCGGCTTCTTGAGCAGCACAAACACATTGCTGATTAATGAACTGGAGATGAAGGGTTCTCCTTCTTTGTGCGAAGTTCCTTCCTCTGTTCACTCTCTCAAGGTGTCTTACTTGTTCCTGGTTTCTAGGTTCAGGGTTCTCAGCACGTGGTACAATGTTTTCAGGGGTCTCGTTTATTTCGACAATGGAATACGTCCTGCTAATATGGACGGTAACGAAGAGGTGTCCTAAGAGTTGTAAGGGGTCAGAGTGTACTAGGGCGATAACCAGTAGTACTGTCAGGAATGCGGTACCAGCAAGGTAGGTGAGGCAGATGAGGAATAGGGGTAGGAGATCTCTCTCTAATCCATATCCATTCCCTGATACAATCTGCGGCCTGTTGTACCTGTTGTCGAGCAATCTCAATCCAGTTAAGATCTCTGGACTGCCAAATACCAAGCTGTATTCCGTCGCATATAACTCTGTTGATTCTCTCTGTCTCACTCTCTCTATGCAAACTGTGAGAGCGACTTCTGTGATGTTCAAGATGACGGGCAGATTGATGGGTGAGGGCAGTGCGGATTGGTTCCCAATTTACGGGTTCCGGTAACTCAGATGGTGCCCATAAGGGGGTGCTAGGGTTGTAGGTGGGAGATCTGAGTGGTGGATATATGATCTCATGATCTGCTAATGTCAGGGTTAGATGGTGTTCAGTGTTGACAGTGTCTGTCCTAGTTAGTTCACCTGGTAAATCTGCGGTGTTGATAGTAGGGGCCCAATAACAAGTACTGGGGGCATCCTCTGGTGCTAGTGTGGTCTTGTTGACCAATGTCTTATAGCCTTGATCTAGGCTGCTGTCATAGTCGGGTAACTCGTCCCATTCCTATATATGGACTCGTCAGTCCTAATCCGTACTCAACTAGTGACTAGTTGATTGGTACCTGTAGGTGTGTCTTGGCCCTTCCTATCTGTGCCTCGTAGTCCGAGGGGTTGTACTCGTTGGGGTTGTACAATCCTGAGCTGACTGCTATTTCTGGGACTAGCCCGAAGATGTCTGGGAAAGTGACGTCGGTAGATGGTCCTGCGATGGGACCTGAGGGTGGAGATGCTGGTGGGGGAAGTCCTGGTCTTCCTGCAACTGCATATGCATAGATGTCAGAGATCCTATAGTAAGGCACTGCCGGAGTGCAGGGTCAATAGCATAGCGTGGGTGGCCTATCAATGACCTACTTGGTTCTTGCAATCTAGATGGGTGGTGATAAAGTGGTGATGGGGGTCCCGGAGCAGTTAGCTAGGCTGCGGCAGTTAGTATAGTCTTGTTCTAATGAAATGACCAGAACCCACCTAAGGGTCTAGTGTCTGTAGTCACAAGAGTACTAGGTGAGTTGTTCTGGGAAAACTCCAAGGAGAACAAGACTGAGGAGTCTTGGTCTACTTGGCTATAGTATTTATACTACTAGTACATGTGCACAGACTGTGCAGTGCTTATCTGTAGCTACTATACTTGTATTTACTAGTTCTGATACTGGGAAACATGAGGCAACATGAGTTGCGTGTTTATTGGAGGATAAGCATACCTGTGTGGGCATATGTTGGATAGGGGGCATGAGGCGCACATGAGGCGCATCGCATGTTATTCTAGAGTGCATCACTGCAAGATCAATATCATGGGAGAATGTTGGGCTTTGTGGGAAAGTAAGCGAGTGAACAAACATAGGGGCTATTGGAGTATTCGGTGAATTGTGAGTGAATGAGCGTCTGGAAAAATAAGGAAAAATAGGGGAAAAATAGGAACATTTGTAACAGGTTCACCATTAAGAGGATCATGTGACGGAGTATAGGATGGTAGGGAAGGAGATGGTGTGTTAAAAGGAGGGATAGGAATCGGTTCTGGACTATCGACTAGGTCTGGAAGGTTAGAGAGGATCGAAACTGATCTAGTCCATCCTCTGAAGGGTCTGTAAGCTGAAGTAAAGATGTAACCACCACGAACGAGTTGTTCATGATAGACTCGAGATATATCAGCACCAAGTCCTGTTAAACCATTACAATATTCTCCTTCTTCAACGTGGCATTGACAAGAAGGGCAAGGAAGATGAAAGGGTGTCAAATCAGCAGTGAGGTGAATATGACAGTGGGGATCCTCTAGGCAAGGAGTGGGAACGATGGGAGCAGAGATTTCTTCAGGAGCAGGGAAGTATGACAACTGCAAGGGGGATCTCTCAGAGTGAACCTTGTAGGTTACTCCAGTCACAGGTTCAGACAATGGTTGGGAAGATGATGGTCTCTCTGATGGAGGCGGAGTTGAATCACCATGAACCTGTTGAACTGGTTGTTGGGGTCTAGAAGACAAAACCAGATGCAACGAGTAATGTTCATGATTAGCAGTGTGATTCATTTCAAGAGAAAAATAACCATCATCAGCTCGAATGAGGATATCTCCAAACTGATGAACAAAGAAGTAAACAGCCCCAAATGCATATAAGGGGATGTTGGTAGTGACAAGCATAAGACAATGTCCAAGGAGGACAATAGTCTGGGAGAAACTCGCAGCAACTCTAGCCTCCATTCTGCTAGATCAAGGGTGATGGGAAAGCGCAAGATGTCAAGCCTTGATTAAGCAGGGCTCATAACCTAACGAAGTGCGTGGTACTCCATTTGTCTCTACTGTGAGGACAGTAGGTGCCACAAGTGTAATGCAAGTGACAAGAGGAAGGTATGTGCCTAGTGGGAGGTACTCACTAGGTCTGAGGATAGAGGTTGCTAGCTTGAGGAGTGGAGGAGTTTTATAGAAGCAAAGAGAAGATGCTTGTATAAGAGAGAGTATAAGAACTGAGGAAAGCAATACAGAGTGAGCTCTCCTCTATATAGTGTTCAGGTATTGTTGATACCTGTATGTCTCTACTCTAGGATAGGTAAAGATAAGAGATAGGAATGAGTCATATCGTATCATGAATGATAAGAGTTCTATCTATAGCCAATAGCAATAATGGCTGTTATCTATGATATCATATGATGAGTAATATGTGATAGTGTACTCAGACCTATTGTCCGAAGGTCTGGAACACTAATGTAATCAGGTCTAGAATCTGGGTTATGAAATAGAAGAGCAGAAAGTGAATACCCAGATCTCAACATTTATTACTAAGTAAATTCTACAATGTTTTGTGATGTTCTCCTGCTTTCTAGTATACTTGTAGCCTGAGTGTCTAAATCCTTGTGCCACTGGCACATCATGTACTAGTCTAAGCTAAAGCTACTCAGAATCCATGCTTTAGCCTGACCTAGATACCTGTGGAATTATGCCCCATCTCTTTAACATCAGCAAATCCTGATTTATTGGTCCCCCTAGTACTGTACAGGGACCCATAAATCAGGATTTGCTAATGGACCCACTAGAACACCTCTACATGGCTCCCTTGATGCCTTCAAGTTGAAGTCTGCATCTTACTCTGCATCAGTAAAACACCAGTTGTCACACAGAGCATAGAGGAGTATAAGTCTATACAACTCTGTACACACAAATGCTTAAATCAGTACAGATCAGTACATATGGTAACCTAGTAGCTGTAGCTCTGTGCTCTGTACAGCTCTGTACAGACCTATACTCCTCTATGCTCTGTGTGAAAACTGGTGTTTTACTGATGTGAACAGATGTTATCTCTGAAAGACCTCATTATTTTTAACTCAATGCTTATCTTTGAACCCTTGATTCCATCATCCAAGTCTATACTCATTCCTAACTGGACCAAGTGTGATAGTACAACTTGAACCATTGAACATGGTGACCCTGTCTATTCAGACTCAAGTTGTTGAAAACATCACCAGGCCAAGAATACAATTATCATACACAGACAATCACTTGATATACAGATATTTCAAAGGATTTCTGATAACACTTTGCTTTCAAGCTGGCTTCTCCATACCCTCCTTATTCTAACCAATTTGTTCACCACTACTGAAGGAATGGTTGTAGCCATACAAAAGACTGGTGCCTTTATCTAGCCACTGGCCTCACTGAAGCAAAGTCCCCAAGTTAATCAGTGGAATGTTGATACATATGGCCAACTTACCCATGTGACTCTGTGTGATAATGTTGTAGATCATATCCACTTTCTCATTTTTGGATGCAATGCCAAAGTGGGTGAAAACATCCTTTAGGGCTACATTCACCTTAGTGGGTATGTCTGATGTCTTGTACTCCTGTGCAGCAGAGGAAACTGCATCAGGATCTCCTTGCCGAGAAAGATAAAAAGATTGCTCTAATATAAGAAGTGTCTCTAAATTACATTTCAGTATTATGTATTATATATGACATAAAATAATCAAAACACACCAACACTAGCTTGAAGATACTGCTGCCATCTGGTGAGATTGCCCTTGGATATTTTATAAGCTACAGCACTACAAGTCATATATGCAAACCTGCCTGATTGTCTGACCTCAAAGCCTCAGTGGCACTGGTAGTCAAATCAGTCTATTAGATAAAACATCAAATTAAGCCATTACATTAAAGGAACATTACATACCTTATGCTTGTTGAACAGCTAACACAATGATAAAATCATTTGGTAAATAAATGGTGGCATATTTGATACAGAAACAGACCTCCTAAAATTCTATGAGTAAAAAGTTAATAAAATTTAAAGTCTTACATGCTAGATAACAATTCATGTGAGTTGTTATGAAATATAACTAAACATGAGACTTACATCCTATTGAAATAGTTGGTCTACATATAGATTATATCTATGTATGTATAAGAAGACATACCAGCTAGTAAATTTAACAACAATCAGAGTAATAGTGGAGATGAAGCTAGTTGTCACTTACATCCTATCAAAGCAGGATGAAGAGCAAATGGACATGAAATGATCAACATCACCTCAGCCACCAACATGCCAGAATGCACAACTCACTGCCTATGATTGCCAGAGTAGGATGAAGAGTGGACATGAAATGATCAGCATTGCCTCAGCCACCAACATACCAGAATGCACAACTCACTCTCTATGATTGCCAGAGCAGGATGAAGAGTGGACATGGAATGATTAGCATCACCTCAGCCACCAACATGCCAGAATGCACAACTCACTGCCTATGATTGCCAGAGCAGGATGAAGAGTAGACATGAAATGATCAGCATCACCTCAGCCACCAACATGCCAGAATGCGCAACTCACTCTCTATGATTGCCAGAGCAGGATGAAGAGTGAACATGAAATGATCAGCATTGCCTCAGCCACCAACATGCAAGAATGCACAACTCACTCTCTATGATTGCCAGAGCAGGATGAAGAGTGGACATGAAATGGTCAGCACCACCTCAGCCACCAACATGCCAGAATGTACAACTCACTTCCTATGATTGCCAGAGCAGGATGAAGAGTGGACATGAAATGATCAGCATCACCTCAGCCACCAACATGCCAGAATGCACAACTCACCAACTATGATTGCCAGAGCAAGATGAAGAGTGGACATGAAATGATTAGCATTGCCTCAGCCACCAACATGCTAGAATGCACAACTCACTGCCTATAATTGCCAGAGCAGGATGAAGAGTGGACATGAAATGATCAGCACCACCTCAGCCACCAACATGCTAGAATGCACAACTCACTGCCTATGATTGCCAGAGCAGGATGAAGAGTGGACATGAAATGATCAGCATCACCTCAGTCACCAATATGCCAGAATGCACAACTCACTCCCTATGATTGCCAGAGCAGGATGAAAAGTGGACATGAAATGAATAGCATTGCCTCAGCCACCAACATGCCAGAATGCACAACTCACTGCCTATGATTGCCAGAGCAGGATGAAGAGTGGACATGAAATGATCAGCATCACCTCAGCCACCAACATGCTAGGATACACAACTCACTGCCTATGATTGCCAGAGCAGGATGAAGAGTGGACATGAAATGATCAGCATTGCCTCAGCCACCAACATGCCAGAATGCACAACTCACTTCCTATGATTGCCAGAGCAAGATGAAGAATGGACATGAAATGATCAGCATCACCTCAGCCACCAACATGCCAGAATGCACAACTCACATACTATGATTGTCAGAGCAGGATGAAGAGTGGACATGAAATGATCAGCATTGCCTCAGCCACCAACATGCCAGAATGTACAACTCACCAACTATAATTGCCAGAGCAGGATGAAGAGTGGACATGAAATGATCAGCACCACCTCAGCCATCAACATGCCAGAATGCACAACTCACTTCCTATGATTGCCAGAGCAGGATGAAGAGTGACATGAAATGATTAGCATTGCCCCAGCCACCAACATGCCAGAATACACAACTCACTTCCTATGATTGTCAGAGCAGGATGAAGAGTGGACATGAAATGATCAGCATTGCCTCAGCCACCAACAGCCAGAATGCACAACTCACTGCCTATGATTGCCAGAGCAGGATGAAGAGTGGACATGAAATGATCAGCATCACCTCAGTCACCAATATGCCAGAATGCACAACTCACTCTCTATGATTGCCAGAGCAGGATGAAGAGTGGACATGAAATGATCAGCATCACCTCAACCACCAACATGCCAGAATGCACAACTCACTGCCTATGATTGCCAGAGCAGGATGAAGAGTGGACATGAAATGATTAGCATCACCTCAGCCATCAACATGCCAGAATGCACAACTCACTGCCTATGATTGCCAGAGCAGGATGAAGAGTGGACATGAAATGATCAGCATCACCTGAGCCACCAACATGCCAGAATGCACAACTCACTCTCTATGATTGCCAGAGCAGGATGAAGAGTGGACATGAAATGATTAGCATCACCTCAGCCACCAACATGCCAGAATACACAACTCACTCTCTATGATTGCCAGAGCAGGATGAAGAGTGGACATGAAATGATCAGCATCACCTCAACCACCAACATGCCAGAATGCATAACTCACTGCCTATGATTGCCAGAGCAGGATGAAGAGTGGACATGAAATGATCAGCATCACCTCAGTCACCAACATGCCAGAATGCACAACTCACTGCCTGTGATTGCAAGAGCAGAATGAAGAGTGGACATGAAATGATCAGCATCACCTCAGCCACCAACATGTCAGAATGCACAACTCACTCCCTATGGTTGCCAGAGCAGGATGAAGAGTGGACATGAAATGATCAGCATCACCTCAGCCACCAACATACCAGAATGCACAACTCACTGCCTATGATTGCCAGAGCAGGATGAAGAGTGGACATGAAATGATCAACATCACCCACAAACATGCTGGAAATTTTAGCTTACCCTCTATGATTATCAAAAGAGGACCAATAACAAGGACATTAGAATGGAATGGAATGTTTAATGTGGAATTCACCCTACCCAAAAGTGTGGAAACCAGCATGCAAGCCTGTAAATTCGCAGCCCTTCACTTATGGAATGTGGTGTGTTATACAGCTGATCCACATCCAATATCAATCTTTATTCAAATGCATGTATAAAAATATGAAAAATACTCTGTTTTGTAATGGTGACTTACCTTTGGGCTGCATATTTGACACAAAGTGCAATATTTGTTTCCTGAGTTGAGACAAACAGCATTTGCAATGCTTCATCATTCAGGATCGATGCAGTGTTTTCAATCAGAATGTTGCACCCCTGATTGGCCTTGTGGATGTCTAGAATATTGGTGATGGCATAACACAATGTGCATCCAAGAAATCATAATACAAACTTTCAAGCCGAACAGAGGACTTTGGGGGGTATGTCATTTTGGAAAGCCGTCCCCATACATCGGCCCCGTTGAAGACCTCTTCCATAAGTGGCTGGATCTTTGACAGCCCCCCCTGCAATGCCAGCCGTCGTTCCGCAGGTGCCAATTTAGCCAGTGCTTTAACCCGCAGCGCATCAAATTTGGTGAACAACACCACGACTGGAACTGACCACATCATGAGCTCGAAACAACTATGATGACAACAGCTCACCATTGTTAGGGTCACATTCTTCGAAAAATATTTCTTCGGACCGTTGGATCGCTCGCTCAATCCTATCCATCGAGATGCAATACCTGTTCGACAGAATACATCACTCAACGAACTGCTACACAGCATTGCCCATTACCATATCGCATGAAGGCGCTCCTTGAGACGCGTAGTCTTTGCACGGTCCGCGACGAATTTCTTCATTCTTAGAAACTCGTCTTTACTTCCCCCTTCGAACCCTTGCGAATCGTGAAAGATGAACTTGTCGTTGCTCCGGAAGATCAGCTCGTTCTCGATGTCATGGATTCCGCGCTAGAAAGGGTTGAGCAGGACTTGCATCATGTTTCAGCCCGACGGGGAGCGGTACTTACCCCCATCGATCCCTCAAGCTGGGACGGATCAATCTAATCGCACAGTTTAGCGTCCGACTCAGCCTCATGTCTCGAACGAGAGGCGTACTTTGTTCCCTTTACCGTCGAATATCTCTGGGCTTTCCATCGTGTTACAGATCTTCTGGAGAATGGTCGTCTTGCCCGCGTTTGCGCGTCCGACGATTAGGATCCTGAAACGACCGAATTTCTCGCGGATGTCCTCGAACTGGCTGCTTGTGCTTTCTGTCGGCATTCTGGAGAGCGTTTGCGTGGAGAGAGCTGAGAGTCTGAGTGGTGGTGGAAGCGAGGGGTGAAGGCTCGTAGGACGGTCTGATCGAGATCGATCAACTCACGCCTCCGACTTCCGACCGGTACACGTGACAACAAGGCAAACCCGAAGCTTGTCGCGCGGCAGATAAGAAGATACTAAGAGATATGCTTGAGCCATGTTATTGTTGACGCTCCGTTTTTACCTTATGGAACTTTTGTATGCCACCTCGAAGAACATGTCCAACATCGCGACTGTAATGATGTTTGAGTTACCAAGGCACTGGATTCAAAAATCTAGTTCCGGTCGCACTGTGGTATTCCCTGTAGTGAAGTAAAATACAGGTTGAGCAGCCAAAGCGACATGCCGCTACGATCAATAGGTAAGAGTAAGGGGGACATAAGAAATGCAGGCAGATGGTTCCTCGGTGCATCATCCCATAGAAATCCAAAATACTAGAAAAATATGAATAAACTGAGATAGTTCGGCGCGCCATACTCGCACCTTGTCCTAGACCTGACGCTCCAGAGGGACCCATATTCGACGCGGCAGAGCACCCCGCTGGCACCGACATCGGGTCGCATCAGCCGGAACTGGCCGTAATGCCCAAAGTCACTCCGCTGCAGCGGCGAGCATGTTGAGCCAAGGAATATTTGGAATCTGCATCGACCAGTGGCCCTGACCGGGTGTACCCTGGTTTGCGTCAGAAAGACAGTGTGGATGGCAACAAGATTGAGCTCGGTTGGGCGATAACCTTGCATGCAGAAACCATCGTGGCGGGTGGAGGGGTCGCCATCAGCATCGTCGGTGGTGCTTTCCAATTCTGTCCATGCGTCAGTCAGCGCATAGATATTAAGCACTCGGATGCTGAGCAAAGTCGCGCACATCTTGCTTCCCAGAGCGGTACAGCTCTTCCAACTTTACATCAAAGACGCCCCGTCCTTCGTAACTCGTGGAATTGTTGTATAATCTCGGCGTAGTTCGCGCGTCCTCGATTGAGCCGCATGAGCGTTCTATCCAAGGACGAACTAGAAGAGGAAAGGGAACGAGGGACAGCGCTCGTGGTTACAGAGGTAGAGATCGACCACCGATCACTTGATTGTGCGGGACAAACATGTCTGTCTTTGTCACAGGGAAGCGGGGAACTGATCAACGATCCGAAAATCCCTGGAGCCGTGGCCGATAAAGATGCATCCCTAATGAACACGCGATCGTAGGTTCTTGGATACAGGCTTCAGCAGCGTCGATGCGTGTCTTGACATGTGCGGATCCAGGCCTCCGACTATGTACCAATGGCTGTTGTCAGCGAACGGAAGCAGAAGGGAGGGTACATACATCTGATGGCCGAGAACTCAATGAGAGAATCGACGATAACATACTTGAATGGATGTGGTCGCCAAAGGACGGGATCCGTCCCTTCGCAAGACCGAAATACGTGCAAAACCGTGGAGCGAATGACACCTTGGTACCGTGTTTCTGTAGAATGTGGTTGACGCAACGAATAAGTATTGTCCTTATCCTAGGAAGCGTTGGACATACTCACCATCGACGTTGGGAAGAGATTCTACAGCCCGACGCCCACTGGCACAGTGGACGTTGCTAGAGAGATGCTGGATGACGTGTTCGGCATCATGGAATAGACTACCGCAGCATGGGCAAAAGAGACCTTTGTGGTCACCGTAGGATAAATTGATGCGACTCATCACAAAAATTGCAAAAGCCGGACAATCATGTTCGAACCCTTCAATCAAGCCGCGAGGACCATCACACTCAAGAGTACGTACAGTACTGTGTAGACCCCCAGACACCTCCTCGTATATGCTCATCAATTATTTGACTCTCAAGCCTCTCGCTTTCGTTTTCTACCGGTCACGTAGCGACTCATCGTATATGCTATAATTGAAAGAAGGTCAATTATTACCAGTACTACTATTGTACACGCAACAGAAACGAACGTATGGGCGTTGATCGGAACCTAGTCGTTACAACACAAAATCCTGATACAAAGACGCAGTAGGCGTGTTGTTGCATGGATACAAGACGGAAAAACAAGATAAATGAACGTTTTGCGAGCGTGGTTTGATATAGCCTTGACCTGATGCATGCCAATGCAAGAATGAATGAAACGACTCCTAATGAAAGAGACGGGGAGAAATGAGCAAGACGGAAAATGCAGAAACGTATGGGTTCTGAACCCGTTTTTTTGTTTTTCCAACCACAGGGGAAGGCGAGATCCTGTTCAGTAAGCTGTCGTAAAGTTCCTCGATGTCTCTTGCCCCATCACCCCTTCCCCTCCTTCGGCGCTTCCGCTGGCACCAGCACCACTTACCGAGGAATCCTCCATGTTCCTCATGAACCTTTTCACCACTTGCAGCCTCTGCCTCCAATTGGTGATGACCTCCACTTCCATCTCATCCCGCTCCGTCTTCTCGAACACGTTTGCAAACCAGTCGCCCAGTAACGTGAGCTGCCTCACCAGAAGCGGAAGTTTTTCTGCGCTGATGAGCTTGAAACACCCGACCGGCGTGGAATCTTTCATGCCCCTCGCCCGTTGAACTGTCACTTTGAAGTACTCGTTCTCAGCTTCGTGCAGTGGTGTGGTCGTGCCACCCCCACCAGAGGGTACGAGGAGCGGGGAGTGTAGTGGAGAAAACTTGACATCGGTTGAAGCAGCGGCTACCGCACTCCTGAAATTTGAAAATGCCGCTATCGCTCCCGACGAATGAGGTTCGATGACGATGTTCAAAAATTGGAACTGCGTCGCGAGCGTATCGAACTTGTATGGCCTGCCTCCGTCGTTCCACACTATCCTGACGTAATCGTTGCCGATATGTCTCTTCTTGTTCACGCAGTACTCGTCGTCGGCAGCATTGGGCATCATTGTTGCGGTGTGGAAGAGGACTTGACCAATATCGTCCCACCATGCGTAGGCATATTCCCCGTCTTCGTCAGGATTAAGACCGCCAGCGTAGACGTCAACTTGCCCACGAAGATTGATGAGACGGCCGATGCCTTCGAGGAAACGGGTGTAAGCGGGAGAGCCGTGGGTGTTTTGAAGAATCTCCAGCTCCTGGGTTTGGCCAGGGGCGACATACATGACACCGACTTTATGTGTGTCGATGACAGGCGTGCGGTCAAGGTTTCGGAAGAGGGCGGGGAGTGCGGACTCGTCGATGATTCGACGGTGTGTTGGGGCACTCGGGTAGGAAGACAGTTGAAGCGGTAAGAACGAAGGGTCCACCATGACCTGCTTTCGGCGCTGGGAAGGAGCCGTCTTACTCCAGACATAGCCTGTAACAGGGTCGGGAGCAGGGAGGGAAGGAACATCATTGGAAGCCGGTACAAGGTCTCGGATTTCCTGCTTTAGAACGTGTCAGTACCCGTGACCAAGATTAACGAGAGGTCTCTCACGCTGCTACTACTGGCCGCCTGTTCCGTCTCCTCCGAAGGATCAGGCTGCTCTGCTCTGGCCGCCTCTCTTTCCATGAGCAACCCTGCGGGCAAGGATACCATGTCAGGGTCAACCTCCCCAGGCCCAACAAGTGGCACATTCTCCAACTTGCAGATGAATTTGGTGAACCCAGACGGACGTCTCGAAACAACCTCGATCCATCCCAGTCTGGCCAGTGCGCGGATGGTGACGATCGCATTACCCATCAACCACGACTTTTCGCCGATCGCCGTTTCGGATGAACTGTCGTTCGCAGTGTGAGGGTTCATGACTATTTCGCTCAGTACCGAGCTTGCAGGCCTAGGATCGGCGCTGGCGTAGGTGTATCGGGCCAACCAGTCGAAGCACACCTCGGTCGGTTCATCGACTTCTGATCTCTCCTCGTTGGCCAATAGAAGTTGCCTCGTGATGTATGGGATGTGCCGCGGCCGATCAGGTAGCCTTACGGCCAAAAACCACACGTAGACCACATAGTACGAGATCATCCGCACATACTGCGACATCGCCCACGAAATAACTGGCGTTGTTCCCGGACGGTTGTGGTATTGAAGGTATTGCAAAGCGACGCCAAATACCATTTTGAAGTTGTCTTCACGCAGGTTCGCATGCAGCTCAGGGATAGACCCAACGATGGAGAGGAAGCTGAGAATGTGGACGGCCATGTCGGGATTGGACATGATTCGTGAGAGTTTCTCGAGGAGAGGAGGAAGGCTGCGTTTGACAGAGGATGTCAGTTCGAAAGCTGAAAGCGTAAGTGCGTGGAGACAACAAAGGATGGTCGATGGTTGTCCGTTCAGTCCTTCCCTGAGGACATCCACGAGGGCATGACGGAGTGGGAGCTCGAAGCAACGACGGTAGCTTATCAAGACCGATAGCGTATGATACGCAAGGCCATGTGCATCTCGCGCCTTGAGACCCACAGGCCATCGTTCGATGGAAGATCCCAGATCACCAACAGTGACACCAGAGCAAATCACCGTTAACAACTTGGCAATAAGCGATCGACATTTCGGCCCACAGAAAAGGTGCTTGTTGGAGAGTTGCACAGGAAGGTGACACAAAACGTAGGAGAGGACGTCCCAATTCCTCTCCTTCTCGAGTATCCCCAGGATAGCCGAGAGGTAAGCGTCAACTGGGATAACGCGAGAAGATTCTTGCACTGGGTCATAAGACACAATCCCTTCGCTTGGCGTATCTGCATCGATTGCAATAAACGGAAGTGTTTCTGGAACAGACCAAAGGGTATCTCTCCATTTAGTACCGATCAAAATGGACTGAGGAGGTGAAACGGGTAGTGGGGCTCTTGAGCGACTTCTGCTCGGTACTGATTGCGAGGGTTTGACGCCTAATCCGCGCGAGGCCCTCCTACCGTCCCGCTCCTGTACACCTTTTGAACGACGAGTAAGATGCTCATCTTGTGGTGCGTCGGTGGTTTGTCCGCGTTCATCTTGATATGCGGATTCAGGACCACGTCCAATCAGAGAAGCGAGGCTGGTAATGAGGCCATCCGAGTCGTGGTGAGCTTCGACGAAATAGATGCGGTGATCCCGATCGGCTCGGATACGCATCAAGAATTGCAAAGCCAAAACTCGCGCTCGTGGGCATGTTGCATCTGTTGCCATTTGTACAATGATTAGGAAGACTGAGAGGGCAAAGTCGACATTTTCTGGCGTCAGTGAATAGGGGGTGAACGCGAGTTGGCTGAATATCGCAGCTAATGAAAGCACCGCGATAGATGCCTGGGTAAATGTTGGCTCTGGAGATGGCGAGGAAACAAGGGGCGGAGGTGGGTTGTCGGGCTGTTCTTGTGATTGCTGCTCTTGTGGACGCGACCCTGCAAGTGTCGACAGCAACGACATGACGGAGGGCAGTCCTGAATCCCGGACTGATATACTTCGGTAATCCGATTGTCTCCGCGAGAGAACGGGAGACGCAACGGTTGAGGTACACCCAGAGAGAGGCGCAACAGCGCCGGGGGAAGGTGTTTCCGACGTGTTTATCAACGTGGTGTCGTCGTCTTCTGTGACGCTATCAGAAGCCAGCCTTTCGAGTAGTTCAACCATTTCCCTAGTTGACGTATACGGAGAGGGAGTGGATGAATTATCAACTGAAGGCATACGCCGGTTGACCGTGCGCAACACGACTTCATCAGCGAGAATTCTACCCATAACAATGTTGGCGGAGGTATCCATGCTGTCGTTCGCTTCTCTCTGACAAAACTTGAATACGAGTTCTGCCAAATCCATCCTATAGCTGTGCATGTCCTTCAAAGAGTCGTAGATTGCTTCAAGTGCCTTCATTATTTCCAGTCGTGTTAAGGGGTGTGTGGGACCAAAAATGGTAGCATTCGACAGGATGCTTTCCCAGTTGCGCAACCAGTCGGGCGAGGCTGGAGATAAGTCATGTTGTTCAAACATAACTGCAGGGAGTTTAGCGGTGTCCGTATCAGCTAGGTGGTCAGCGATGGACAGAAGAGTGGTAGAGAGCGAAGGATTCATATATGTGGAGTGATCGCGTGCCAGAAGAGAGGTTAACGTCCGCAAGAACGGAGTTGGGGCGTCGCTAGGCTGGGATAATGGAATAGTCATAGGCGTATTATCTGGACACCTACCATTCGCAGAATCAGTATCTCTCTCGACCACCGCACAGCAAGGGGGACATACTTGAGGGGACGAACAAGTGATACCAAGTGGCGTAGGGTCTCACCAGCAATGCTCGCCTCCTCTTCGTCCATGTCGACTCCGTCTTCCCTTTCGTCAAACTCTTGGAAGATATCCTTCAAAGTACCCGCGGCTTCGTCCAATATACGATCCCGGTCGACGCGAATGGCTTCATCAGAACCCGCACTAGCCCGCTTTGCCCAAGCCTCGATGGACTTGCACAGCATACGCCCAAGCTTTAACAAGTCCCAGCCTGACAAGTCGTCCTTGGACCACGCGCGCTCCATCAAATCCTTTTCGAGGTCCATGTGGCTGGGTGCGCCAGATTGTGCATATGAGTGGGTGGTTAATCTCGCGATATAGGCTCTCGCCATTTTGCTACAAAGTGCCTGGCGAATGTCGAAGCGTAACGTTCGATGAGCTCCGAAGGATGTCGAGGGTCCATGAGGGTCCAGAGCTTGATCGGTAGGAGACAAATGACGTTTGAGTATCATGATACACGATGCTCCGTAGGGTCCTGAAAAGAGGGAATGTAGCATTTTTTGTATCCGTTCCTCGAGACCCACAGGTCCGCGGGGGCGGCCATTCATCACTGATAAGCGAGGCAGGGGAGAAGCAAAGAATGCCTGGGCCCGGAATAGCAGTGGAAGGATAAGATTGAGTATTTTGGGAGGCAGAGATTTCAGTTGGGAATGCAGATGATCAAGGTAAATGGTGGTCATCAGTTCTGCAGGATGCCGAGAAGGGTGTACAGCAGAGGGCGGGAGGGAACGAACGGATATCAAGGAAGAATGCCTCGTATGTCCGTTGGACGCCGATCTCGTGACAGACTTCTCAGCTGTCCCTGTTGAAGAAGTAACCGAAAAAGTGTCTGAGGTGTGTGGGATGTCCAATGTTTTGGAAACCAAGGACGCATAGAACTGAAGAACGCTAGCAAGGTCACCCTCCGAGATGCGTGCGACAGTCTCCGGATGTTCGAGAATAGAGGACACGAAAGCCGCGAGAAGCTCGACGCTGCGCTCACGGTCAACGCATTCGGAGGGATCACAGGAGAGGTACGCGTCGCATGCGCCGTCCATCCAGCTTTTGAGGAGGTTCAGCAGAGGTATCTCGATGCCAAACGCTTCGCTCCCTCCTTTGGTGAGAGCGTGAAGAGCTCGCAGACGAGAGTCGCCAATCTCTGGGGACCACGAAGTGTGTAAAAGGAGAGAACAGTGCGCCAGCCTGTCCGAGGTAGTGACCTTGCTATCGTATCTCTCCCAATATGAGGCCATGATGTCGTAGCCAGCACATTGTAGCTGCGGGGGTGAATCGACGCCGCAAAGGGATCCGAGGATGGGGTTCAGGATCGCAGCTTTTGGGAGCGGGGACTGTGTAGTGATGGCGGTTGTCAAGGCACGAGCGTGCGTCAGACTGGGGACGGCAGGTGGAGAAAGGGCTTCTACGAGGGCGTCAAAACCAAGTGCCTGGGGCTGGGGCTGAGGTTGAGGTGCAGGCATCGCCGACCCGGTCTCTAGCCTGGGTCTGCGCCACCCAGCGGTGAAGGAAGAAAAAGTCGTAGTGTTTGACCTCTGTCTTTGTTTTGGGCCGCCATCTGTGTCTGCTTGGGGACGGGCCATGTAACTGCCAGGGTGCGATGTTCCTGCCGAACACCACCGCCGATCAACGAGGTGGACGCTGCGCGCGACGATGAACTCACGAGGAGGTGTGCGACGTACACGACGTCGCGGATGGAAGAAAAGGGCGTTTTTGTCGTCAGGGTCGTGTAGGGTTCGTGCGGGGGAGGACTCGAGTTTTGGCAGGTGTGATCGGATGAACTGTCCAACTGCGATGGACCTTTACGTTGCTAATTTATGTTCTCCACAAAGTCCCCGAACACCGCCTAATAATCTAGAAACGTACTACGCCACTAACTTTAGTATGTAGTTTACTCTCCCTCCTCGAACGAACGGACGACGTCTTCCCTCGATGCAGATCTGCAAGTGATCGAGCATGAATACGGAAGTGGACGGCTGCGAAGACAAACGTCAGCTCCGCTCGGTCAATCTTGGAGAAGCAACCTACCGAATCACTCCCGCAGTGAATTTGGGTTCAACCTCAATCTCCCTCCCCGTTCCATCCTTTCCCTTGTCAATACGAAACACCGCCAGGATGCTCACAATCCCCATCCATAGTATAGAATCTGCAACCCACTTGCCTGGGCAGTGTCTCCGCCCGAACCCAAAGGCCACGCGCGACGTGAGGGGGTCACCGTCTATCACAGTCCCATCTTCACTGAGATACCGATCCGGGTTAAAGACATAGGGCTCTGGATACTCGCTCTCTTCGTGATGAATCTCCCTACGGAAAACCAACTCTGTCAAGCCATCCGAGCGAGTCGACGGACATCACTGACCAGACATTGGGCAAGATCATCGTACCTGCGAGGCGCAAAGATGAAACACCACGCATCACCAATCAGGTCGTGCGGCGCACCTTTTGGAATGAAATACCCCTCAAAGACGTCATCACAACAAGTCATGTGAGGCAACGCTACATCGCACACATGGTCAACACTTCCAAACACAGCTTTGCTTTGGCCAACGACGAACCTAATGGTGCAACACTATGCCACCGCATCGTTTCTCGTAGCACAGCTTCAACATAAGGCAAGGATTTTCGATGGCTGAAATCCGGTAGAACGTCATCAGCCAACACCGAATCAATCTCGGCCTGAGCACGACGCTGAGCTTCAGGGTAAAGCATCATCGCCATCAAGAACGCTAACAAAGTCGCCGCACTCTGCAAACGTAGCCCTGAGCTCGCATGCCAAGGATTCCCCCAGGACGCACGACTCACCGAATCATATCCCGCTGCGATAAAAGGACCCCAGATCAGTTGGCGAGGTCTTCCAGATGTAGAAACCGCACATACCAATGTAAACTGTCGCGGCACATTCCTTGATCGCCTTTTCTTGGTATGCACGCTCTCCCGTCCCATCCAACCTGTCCAACAAATCCGAGACCATGGATTTCGCAAACGAACCACTTTCCTGGGTCAAGCAGGCCGTTCAGTGATATAAATAGGATGGAAATTCATTGTCCGCACCATGCTCTTCCTCACATATTCAAACGGGCCGTCCAAGGAACTCAGGGATAGCTCCCGAGACCTTGATGCATCCCTTTTGAACGTTGCCCCAGGAAACCAAGATGGGATATTTGCCACTGCACACCAGCATGCTTTAGTCTACCACGCCTCCCCAAGTTATAAGGAAAGGCACATACAGAAAGGGAAAGCTGTGAGCATCGCGTTTCGCTCAGGGGGCAATCCATCATTCAGTAATTTAACAAACTCTGCAAGCGATTTCACGAGTGGTGCATCCAAAGAATCCGTCTCGTATCCATAGGTAAATGCCATAGTAATGGAGATGATGTATCTGTATAGGGTCAACACACAGAGCAAGAGAAACAATGATGAACACTGACAACTGAATATGACTCTCGAAGTCGTCTAGTGAGTCAAGGAGGCTCTGGATCAACTTCATGGCCTTGGATCGATAGAGATTCTGGTATAATTCAACGGTTTCCAACTTCATCGCTTGGCGGAACATCCTCCGATGAATTCGCCATTGTGGGCCATAGGGGAGAAATGCTGTGGCGAAGTCAATTCCAAAGCTATGGCGTCCCATGTCAATTATTTCATTGACGCGGAACACTGACGCTCGCACTCACAGTTTACTGGTGCATGTAGTCGGACGTCCAGAATACGTGGATGATCGTTGGTCGAGCAACTGTCTCGCGACTTTACTTGAATTTATGATGACGACGTCTTGGCCAAGTAGCTGGCAATATACGATGGGACCTGTCCAAGATAAGAGCTAAGCGTTGTGTAAGGTTAGCCATGAAGTTCACGCACCATATTTCTTTCGCCATGCACCATATGTGAGCCATGGTTGTTCCGAATCGATGTCGAGAATGTTGCCGATTAACGGGAGGGGCTTTGGACCTGGGGGTAACGGAAGACCGTGTCTTGATCGTGAGCTGCGACGGTAACAAATCATGCAGCCAAGGACGATCATCGGAGTGAGGAGGAAAACATTCACTGAAGCAAGCATCTTTGTTGAACTCACAGCCCTCGACGGCTTCCGTTTTATACGCACGGTGCCAGTAGCGGGGAAACGGGTTCATCATAACCCCTGTTCTAGTCCAGTCAAAAGATTCCGTGCACACCACGCGGAAAAAAAAATTACGCGTTCAGGGTCGTCGGAAGCACGCACCACGTAAGTGATAGCATTGCATGCCATGACAATCGCGTCACTGAATTCGCAATGCAAAAAGTAAGCTGGCTGGCAGTTCGAAATTCTCTGGAGACCCTTCGCCGCGGTGTCTCTTGTCTGGGATCTCAGATTCAGGCTTTTTTCTGGATTGCAAATTGTTCACCATTCTTCGATTACCTTGGGTGACCGCGTTCCGAAACAAGTATCGTGCCTTCCATCTACACAGAGCTGTAAACCGAGGATATTGGATTGAAGTGGACGTTACAACGTCGAGGGAAGAAGGGAGGCGCAAAAGGGGCTGGTACTCGTGGTGATTATGATTAGGGTCCATTGCAACAGGGATTAAATTGTCTCAAGAGTGAAAAAACTAAGTTGTGACACAGGGAGAAAAAAGGTGGCAACGAAAGGAGGGCCTTCAGTGACGGCATTCATCGAGTCACAGCGGCAGACACTGAGTGTCGCTTTGGATTATGGTTTTGTCGCCCCTTCGACAGTGGCGATGGCGTGCCGTGCCCGCCGTGCCCGTGTTGCTGTGCAAGTCGAATAGGACGGACACCGCAATCCCGAGGAGCTACTTCTCCACACTTGACGTGTGCTCTGTTGATGGGAGATATAAGAAACGGTTGAGCGCACCAACCGCGTCGTCAGATATAGTCCTTCTGCTTCCAAGCGCATCGAATCCACCCACCGAAGTCCGCAGTCGTCACACTCCAGGACAGGCTTCCATCCAATCCTCTTTGCACAAATATCACACTTCTGCACAAGAAGAGCACTCGAGAAGAACAGTTCAAGGGGATTCCACCCCCCATCAAGATGTCTGCCAGGTGAAGATGATCCAGAACGTTTTGCACCTGGCCGTATTAAAGTAAATCTGTGTAACATAGGGACGGACCGAATGGACGAATGTCCTTTAGTTGCCCTGGTCGTGGACGGAACGGACGATTGAGCGGTACGGTATGTTTGAACTGAAAGTATAGAATCTGAGCTAGTAGGCGTCATGCTGTCATCTGTGGAAGATGTCGCCCCCGGAGTGATAGGATCCGACGTAGCATTCGGATCTGGACAGGGTCGGATCGTGAGAATTGAAGATATGGATGGTGGAACGGTTTCAGTGGCGTTGCCCGCATGTCCGCGAACAACGGTTAGGCTGTAGTCCGAGTACGTGCTCGACGTGGTGTTGAGAAGGGGAGAAGTGCTGTTCTCGCTATTTCCTGGGAGAGATGCATTAGTTGTGCATTCGCAGCACGAGTTAAGTTAGTTACCGTTAGTGGCCCCACCATTACTCCAATCACTGTCGAGGCGCGTGCTAATATTAAAGCCTTCCACGGCATTCGCAAGCTCTTCATCGCTGTCTTCTTCCCCGCTCGACAGAGCCGCCAAAATATCCTCTGCCGCCGTTGGCGTTGATTTCTTAATGTCTTTCCCAACCCCAACCCCAAAACTGGGAATACGAGGGGCGGTAGGTCGTTTCCCGCCGGTCATAAATTTAACGCTGCCTAGGTGAAGGTCCTCTGTTTCTGGGCGAGCCAGAACCTCTGCTTCGATATCCTGTAGTCGTTCAAGAATATGACGTGTAGTGGGGCGTGCAGCCGGATCCTCTGCCAGGCAGTCCAAGCAAAGAGAAAGGAAAGCAGGTGGGCATCCTGGGTCTGCTATTTTGTGTACTTCATCTGCATCCATCCCGAATGTGGGACCGGTGCGTTTGAAATGACGGTCATCGGCAAGTCGTCGAGACGCTATTTCGCAGAAAATTATGCCAAGAGAGAAAATATCCGTTGGGAGGTCGAATTCATGGCCTAACAGGATTTCAGGAGACATGTACGAGTCCGTGCCACAGAACGTGAGTCTCTTGCTCTCTTCCTCATTTCGAGCCGCGATACGGGCGAAACCAAAGTCAGTAATCTTGAGACGACCGTTGGCGGTGACAAGTAAGTTTTCGCCTTTCAAATCTCGGTGTATACATTTACGTGCGTGGAGGTATGCCAAGGCACGGGCAATATCTGTTGCAAAGGACATGCGAAGACGCCAGGGAAATGGCTTGTTCTTGTCGAAGATGTATTGCCGAAGATTGCCTGGTTTAGAAGTCAGTATGAAATAATCAACGACTGTATGCGCTTGACCGTTCTCGATATATTCGGAAATAATAAAAATTCGACCGTCGGATGGTGGTGCCCTAGAAAGCCCAAGGTATAAAACGACATTTGGGTGGCGGGCTTCCCTGGACGACAGGTGAATGATGTGCAATAGCAGCGGGAGAGGATATTCACTTCATAAGCCGCCACTCCCGTTCGAAATACTTGGCGACGTCATAGTTACTCGAGGGAAGTACCTCCTTGATGGCCACGTCGATTCCCAGGTAAGAACCTGCGGTGTTTGTGAGCGTCGCGGTAAGAATAAGAGACACCAACAGACCCTTGTAGACGTTCCCAAAAGAACCGGATCCCAGCTTCTTCCACTCCCCCCTGATATCCTGGGCGAGGGCATGATACACGGTCCAATATAGCCGAGGTTGAAAGTGCATACCTCAAAAGGGATGACATCGAATGCATCTGCCATTTTACCTGTCTAATGGAGAAAATGACGGTGTAAACGAGTGAGCGGGCTGCGAGAGAGTGCCGGTCACTCATATGCCGTCCAGTCATCCACTCAGCTGGTCCGATTCAGGCAAGACACCACGTGATCACTTGCACCACTTGATCTAATCTAATCGAACCTGCTGCTAATGGTAAGCGACCATCATGCTGGCGACGTGGCCTTGCATGTCCCTTTCTCGCTTCTTCTCGCCGTCTCGTTGGGCCCCTAGCACTTGAAACTATGTGCGTCAGCTCCCAACCAGTTATTCATATCACTGCACTCACGTAGATCACTTATTGGCTATCTGATGCTGTGACGATCCCAATATGGGAGACTGCGGGCTCCATGCTTGTCTTGGTGCGTGTCACTCCGTTTGCCCCCGGGTTGTAAGTATTGAAGTCAACAAAGGCGGCAAGCCCTCTCGTGCATTGCCGTTGGCTATTGTATCATTTCCATGGTCATGGTATTCAATGGAACCATCGGAGCCCGCCTCCACGTCGCGTTTCCTGTCTTGAACAGGTCTTCATTCCGGCTTCTGGTTCAGCTACTTCACTGTTTTCAGCCGCATTATCCTGGCCAGGTTTTGGTTTGGTATTCAGGTAGGCTATGTATTACGTCATCATGTTTCCCACGTTTCGAATCGTCATCATTCGACGTTATTTCCCTGAACTCGAACTAAGATGATCAAGGCAATATGGCCTTCGATTGCGAGGATGCCGAACCATCTCCCTCCTGGTGCTAGCATCACTAGATTGGCTTGTCCAGTTCCCTTTCATACTGCTCTCGCCGCAGAAAATCAAATGGCTGTTCTTTGTCAAGAGTGTGATAGTTCTGATACCATGGCTAGCTATGGTCATCTGGGCGTTTATTCGCGTACCACCATTTAACGGACTCTTCGCCGAGCACACAACTATAACCGGAACACAGTTTTCTTGGAATTGGTTGAGTGCTCTGAACAGTGTGCTGGGCGCATATGCTACTTTATATGTCAATATTCCCGACTTCACCGTGAGGTCATCCTCTTCCTTTACTTCATATTTAGCTTACTGAATTCTAGCGGTATGCGAAAAACGAGAAAGCGTAAGTGCTTAGCTTCATAGATACAGTGTGCAAAACTCACAAGCTCTCTTCTAGTCAATTTGTGCAACCCTTGATTATACCCGTCGCATTCATACTCAGTAGTTTCGCCAGTATTGCCGTTATCCGTTCCGGAATCAAGCTTTACGGGAAAGTACTCTGGAATCCCCTGCTTCTAATCTACAACTGGGACAATCGTACTGCTGCTTTCTTTGCTTCGCTATCTTTTTTTACTTGCGACCATCGTATCAAACATTAGTGTCAACACTTTCGGCGCTGGAAATGACATGACAGCATTGCTTCCAAAGGTAAGATCTCCCGGATGACCCTCTCATGGATACTGATACTGTGAACAGTACATTAACATCAGAGGTGGTCAAATCATTTGTGCTTTCATTGGTGGCTGGGCTTTTATTCCCTGGAAAATCCTAGCCAAGTAAGTCTGCGACACTTGAGAAGCTTTCTAGACGATACAGACTAAACCCGCACTCTCTGTGTTATCGTTAAGTGCTCAAGGATTCTTAAATTTCATGAGCGGATACACCATTTTCTTGGGACCGTTCGCAGGGATTTATGATCCAAGTGGCCGATTACCGCTACATCGGAGGATTCGTAAGTCACTGGATTTCCTTTCTTGCATTGCTCGATGACCAACACCCCAAAGAACTGGAGAGCCGTTCTGGCCATGCTTGTGACTGTGGGACCTACTTTTCCGGGTCTCATCGAGTCCATCAACCTAGCTGTCAGCGTGGGTTATATGACTCGTCTTTTGACATTGCCTAGATCTATGGGGTAAGTCCTTGCTGCCCATTACGTCATGCCTTATGCATACTCAACACTTGTAAGTTTGTGGTTGCCTCTACCATCTACGTCTCTTCCATTCTGTTCCCTGCACGGGAAACATTTGTAGAGAAGCTCATTCTCGCGGATGACGCAGGTTTGGGTCATGAGTCCGCGATGGCAACTTCCCTATGGAGACGCATAACGGCAAAGGAGACGACGCCAAGGTCCCCGGAGAAGGACAGTAGATCGGCTCCGTGACTTTCTTCGTCGATCTCGTGACTAGTTCCATGCGATCAGCGCGTTTAGAACAACTAGACTGTTGCTGCCTTGGCATGAAAAAAAGTGTACGCAAGTCACCGTCGCGAAGATGATCGGTATTTCTGGCATTGAGTCCGTGCCGAATCTAGGTCCAGGCTTGATCCAACCGCCTTCTTCTTGCGGATCAGCTCTTGCCGTTTCGATTCTCCTGTATGTTTCATCGGAAATGGAATCCGACGCCCGAGTCTTGCGCTTGGCTATTTTAAAGTAGCTCCGTCCGCTTGACATATCCGCGATGACTACTCCCGGAGTCCAGAGCACTGAGAGCAGAGCCAGCTTCGGCGGAGCCTCGGTTTCGTATACAGATGGCCAACCAAGTCAACGTTTTGAGACGTAGGTCGGCAGGTCTGGCCAAGGCCCGCCGTCGGATAAAATACAGACCGACTCTGTCTCGCCGGCATTGCATGTACTTATTCCGTGTCATGGACGACTTTCGTTATCCCATCCGAGAGGTGAGATCGAGTTGCAAGTTTTCAATACGTACACGATATACTTAGATGCTAGACTACGAAAATGGCACTGCAATTGATTTAATAGTGACCCTCAAAGTCTTCACCACATGCTACCTTGACTTGAATTTTCTTTGTGCTATCGGCGCGTTGCGGTAGTGTCGGCGCGATTCGGTCGGCGTTGGTTCGTACGCGATGCCGGAACTTCAAAGAGCCACTAGTTCCAACATGGGACACAACAATTAATTTGTCCTCGACATTGGCCGTCACTAATCGCTTGATGGCTTGGCCAATGCGGCCACGCGCCGTGCGCGGTCGTTTCTTGCTCTCGGTTCCGAATTGCAGTCGTTCCTCTGATGACAGCGATACCACTACAGTATTACCTGACCGTCGCAATGGGTCTGACCCGTTTGATCCTCGGCCAGGTGTTCCCGCCTGCACTTCACTGCACAGCAGGGTCTGTTCCAGATCTGTCAGGAAAAGTCGCGCTTGTCACTGGAGCAAACGCAGGAATCGGTAAAGAGACAGCGAGGGTCAGTCCGGCGCTACCTAGGCTCTCAATGTCTATGCTCGTGTTCATGCCTATTTTTTTTCTCTCAGGTCTTGCTCACCAAGAACGCCAAAGTGTGGATCGCGTGTCGTGACGTGTCAAAGGGCGAGGCAACTTTGAAGGAGTTGAAGGCACTCACTGGACGCGATGCCCACCTTCTCAAACTCAACTTGGCGAACTTGAGAGCGATCAAACAGTCTGGAAGAGTTCTTGCAGTACGAGCATACGTCTCCTCGATCATTTGAGCCAGGGCACTAACCATCTCTCGACAGACGAGAAACCCAACTTCATATCCTCTTCAACAATGCGTACGTATACTGTCGACTACTTCTTCAGTTGGCTGACTTTTGAACCAGTGGCGTATTTCGACCGCCAATTGAACTGGTTACGGATGATGGATATGACCTGACATTTGGAACGAATGTCCTCGGTCACTTCTACCTTACGACACTCCTATTGCCCATTCTCATATCCACAGCCAAGTCCTCACCTGAAGGAACCGTCCGTGTCGTGAACACTGCCTCACATGGTCACTTCTTTGGAAACCTCCAGTTTGACACTTTCATAGATGGCCCAAAAAGGAGGGCCGACCACACATTGAGGTTGTATGGACAGAGCAAGATGGTAGGTTAACGTTGAATGCAATGTAGAAATAATCATCGCTCATCATACACAGGGTAACATTATCTTTTCTGTTGAGCTACACAGAAGGTATCATGATCAAGGCATTGTATCAACTGCTCTCCATCCGGGTTTGTCCCTCTCTCACCCTTACCTTGTCACTCCCTACACTCATCTCATTTCTTTACCAGGCGTAGCTGACACTCAGGCTAAACGTCATCTCAGTAGCTTGTGGCAGCAACTCTCTGTACGCTTTGTTTCATTGTAATGTTGTTCTTTCTTACATAATGCGGTCTCCAACTTTAGACATGGGCGTTGTGGGACGTTTCGTATGCTGCCCTCACTCAGCTCTATGCGGGCACTGCTCCGGACGCTGCGAGGCTCGGCGGACAGGTGAGACGGGTCTGCTCCATTGATTCTTCCTTGAGCCACGGATTGATTTTTTATATTAGTATCTTATCCCATGGGCACGCATTGGTACACCACATGCCAATACACAAGCCCCGCAGCTTGGCAAGGAGCTCTGGGCATGGTTGGAAGAACAGGTGGCAAAGCTGTGATCCCGTAATGTTACAATCTGGCTTCAAGTTGCCTTGGCCACTTTCTTCTTGGATGAATGATTATCCTCACTATGTGCTTATGTCGTCAACTGTCCTAAATCAGTGTAAGATACACGGGTATGAAATAGTCTCTGAGTGAGCTCCCGGAGCGATATCTTTTTTTTTTTTGGACGAGCGTTCTTATTATGTAGCGACCGCCTAGACTAGTCCTACCTAATACGCTAAGGCAGCTAAGTACATACAGTAGCTGGTCCGAGGGAAAATGCTCTTACGCACGCCCTGGATGTCCAGGGGGTGTGGGGCTCCGTATGCTATGCGGTCCCGGTCTCAAAGGGGGCCGCGGCCCGAGCCTTCAGTCTTGGTTCAAACTTTGGTGTAGCTTACAAGAAGCGCGGCATTTACGAATTAGATCGCCATCGTATTCGTCACTTGAATGCCAAGGGACGGATTCTTGTTGCCTCCCCTTATTCAACAACCCTTCCGTCGGTATGTATGTACTTTGAGTGTGTAAATGACCGCTACAAGACTAATCTCGCGATACCGCAGACATGTGGCACTACAATGCTTTTATACGGCGCCATTTGGGCGGGTACCACTTTTCTACGAGGTTCTGTGCCAAAGGCAGAGTCTGAAACTATGACGGACGTGTCAACAACGGATATTTATTTCCACCCTGATGACGAGGACGGAATTGACGAGGACGAAATGGGTGACTAGTGATGATGTTTGATCTCGCAACGTGCTAGCAGACACTCTGTTCTTAGTTGGTTATTCTTGTTGTTTGGGGGTGATGAATATACATTAGTATGTTCAATTCATCTTATTGATTGGAGGTGCGCCGCTACATGGAGGCTGGATGCTCCGTTTGGCATCCTCGGCATTAGCCGAACCGTCTTACAAGCTTCGCTCGGCTGTGGCCTGGACGGTATCTTTGTTGGCGCTGGCCCGGGGGCTTTCAAAACTGCACATGCCGCTATCCTTGTTCTTTCGAAACCCACAGCAAGTGGGATTGGGTCACATGAAAATATCATACTCAGACGTCCTTATGCTCGTCGTCCCAATCAGCTTTCTACGGGCCCGTTCAAGCCTCTCCTGGTCAAGGAAGAGCAACGATGCTGTTCCGCAAGGCAAATAGCATTTTATATTGGGCAAAGCGTTGTTCGAGCTCGCTGAGGACTTTGTCGCCAATAGGCTTGCAAAAGCATGAACCGCCTCCGAGCTTTCTCAATCCCTTCAATCCGCTTTGTCGATGCTGGTCTCGCTTTTCGCTATCCAGCCAATCCCGTCAAAGGGCGGGCACTCAGTGTTGATTGCACGTATCTTTGCGAAGAAGACACACGAACCGGTCCCAGTGTGAAAAACATCAGTTGCCCTAGACATGATTGGCCCCACGGTATACGTAGTCGTCCAATTATGATTTTGCCCCAAAAAGTAATGCCACGCAACACGAGGTCACATTCTGCCGAATTCGAACTCAGCTCGGCTCTGTGCTACGTCACCTGCGACTCGGAGCGGCATCTCAACGGCACATAATCATGGCATTCACACCATCTCACGAAGTGGGGGTAAGTTGATACTACCGCTGGTGACTGCGCAAGTACTGTCACAATGGGTCTGGCTTATTCGATTTTCCGCGAGTCGTTCCCGCCTACACCACATTTCACAGCAGAATCCATTCCAGACTTGTCGGGAAAAGTTGCGCTCATCACCGGAGCAAATGCAGGAATCGGTAAAGAGACGGCGAGGGTCAGCACGGCGATACTATGACTTTCAATGTCTCGCTGGTGTTCATACCTAATTCTATCTTAGGTCTTGCTCACGAAGAATGCCAGAGTGTGGATTGCATGTCGTGACGTGTCCAAGGGCGAGGCAACTTTGAAGGAGTTGAAGGCACTCACTGGACGCGATGCCCACCTTCTCAAACTCGACTTGGCGAACTTGAGAGCGATCAAACAGTCTGTGGAAGAGTTCTTGCAGTACGAGAAAACGTACCTTCGATTATCTGAATTTAACACACTGATCTGCTTTTCATAGACGAGAAACCCAACTTCATATCCTGTTCAACAACGCGCACGTACATTATTGACTGTTTCCTCTCCGATTGGCTGACTAGTGCTCCAGTGGCGTCTGCCAACCACCAACCGATATGGTTACAGATGACGGATATGATCTGCAATTTGGAACGAATGTTCTGGGACACTTTTACCTGACGAAACTGCTATTGCCCATTCTCATTTCTACTGCCAAATCCTCACCTGAAGGAACGGTCCGCGTTGTGAACACGTCCTCGCAAGCCCATCTGTTTGGCAACCTGCAGTTTGACACGTTCATAAATAGTCCAAAAAGGAGGGCCAATCACTCGTTTAGGTTGTATTCACAGAGCAAGACGGGTAACATCATCTTCTCTGCTGAGCTACACAGAAGGTATCATGACCAAGGCATTGTCTCAACCGTTCTCCATCCGGGTTTGTCTCTCCCTCACCCTGTCGTTCCCTGTACAACCCTCATCTTTCTACCAGGCGCAGTCCGCACCGAGGGTCAGCGTCATCTTGACATCTTCTCGTATCAACTCACCGTACGCTTTTGTTTCGTTGCATATCTTGCTTTTACACAGTGTAAGGTACTGATTCGGTCTCAACTTTAGAAATGGTTGTTTTGGCACGTTTCGTTCGGTGCCCTTACTCAACTCTATGCAGGGACTGCTCCGGACGCTGCGGGACTTGGCGGACAGGTGAGTCAAGTCCGCTCCATTGGTTCTTTCTCGAGTCACGGATTGATTTTTTATTGCTGTTTTATTAGTATCTTGTCCCATGGGCACGCATTGGTACACCACGTGCCTATACACAAGATCCGCAGCTTGGCAAGGAGCTCTGGGCATGGTTGGAGGAACAGGTTGCAACGCTGTGATCCCGTAATGTTACAATCTGGCTTCAAGTTGCCTTGACCACTTTCTTCTTGTTGGATGTATGATTATCATCACTATGTGCCTATGTCGTCAACTGTCCTAAAACTAGCTGCCCAAGATCTCTTCTGTCTCGCCCACCCATGTACCACAACTTTCGCTAATCCCATGGATGCAGGTGAAATTGAATTGAAGGGTATCTTCCATACACGATATACCTAGATGCATTGCAAACGAACACCGACATTGGTATCACTGACCCTCAAAGTCCTCAGCATGTAGCTGCACATAATATAAGAACCCTGTTTTACTGGTGGCGCGACTCGCAGTTAGCACGCGCGGGATCTTCAAGCATAGGCAGCGTAACACTTACCATCCAATCTTGTACGTGAATTGCCGATCAAGTGGAGGGCGGTCACTTCCTGGCATGGCGCACATCGGAGAGGACGACCAGTGTGGTTCGTGTGATGGTAAGAGAGATGTGAAAAGGTACACGATCGACGGCATCATAGGCTGAGCAAAGTGAGGGTTACCAGGGAAGCCAAACCTAGGGGGCTGGTGGACACCATGCGTGTGCTGCAAGTGGAACGGGTTAGCCGCGAACCGAGGGTCCCTCGCGTTTTGATTCATCCCGAATGGCTGAGGTCGGAAGTCTTTGACATAGAAATCTTGATGCGTTCCAGCGTGCGTTACTGGGGAAAGGTAAGCGAGCTCTCACTGGTAGGATGATGTGTCGAATCGCACCAAGAACGATGTCTTCAGGCTTGATTCCTGCGTTTTCGGCGATCTTCCTCCCATTCTCAAGCAAATACTGCCAAGCGTCTTTGACACACGCAGAAAATGCCTCATGGACTACAACAACGTCAATTTGTTTGTACGGAGGTACAGCGACTGGCCACCTGCATCCAGAGTCAGTACACGTCGTCGAGACAACTAGGCACGAAGCACGCGCCCTGATACAGTCATCGGCAGTTCGAACGCTTGGAGTGGCTGTCTCCGGATTGGCACGTTTTCCCAACACCAGTGTTCTCCGTTTGCCCTGAAAGATAGCTTGAGTGCCCCAGCGTCGTCTTCAAGAACATTCCCCAAGCGAACAAACGAGCTCCAGTCTTTTCCCCGGGGCGTATACCCAAAGTCACCCACGGAGAACTTGCAAGCAGGCACATTGCGTTCATACCAAGAATGCTCATGAGCTCCTGCGTGAAACGTGAGGTCGCGGACCTGACGCAGCGTTAAGGAGGGGGTATCAGAGTCGTTATCCTCGATGAGTTGTTGAAGCTTTGATGGCAGTAGAGGTTGTTGGCTACCACTAGGCAGGAGCGATCGTGCAAGAGTTACAAGATGATTGACCTTTTTTTGTATATCCTCCGTAACTATTTCATGTCAATTACGAATGAGGCAATGACGTTTGAAACTAACCCTCTTCATCGCATGTATCACACGAATAGGTGACTCTTCCTTGGTTTGGTAACATCTAGAAAAGGATAAGTCGCAACTACAAGGATAAAGCAGAAAACGTACTTTTAGGCATACATTGAGTAGCGTGTGCGCTAAACCATAGTTTCGCGCAGAATACCACTTCCCTTCCCGTGGTGGGGGCAAACCTACAACAAGAGTCTTCTGGGAATCCACGCGGAATCCTGCAGCCTAAAGGGTCTCAGTCTCGTAGAAGAAGCCAAGCCAAAAATGATATTGGGCTACCTCGAAAAAGTCTTGTACTTGACTGTCCGTGAGATTCAACTGCCTCTGGACATATATTGCCGTATCCTAATGACGTTCCAGTTGGTGAAGAGTAACACAAGGTTCATGCAAAACCTTACAGCAAGATCACGATACTTGGACAAAAAGTGAGTGATAAGTGACTATACAACGAGAAACATACTCACAAACCGAAGCATAAGCTCCATGCACGTCGCAAGGCTTGCCGTTCGGAGCATCTCCCGCACCGTTGCTTCCGGTGTTTGTGTCTTCACTAGGCTGATATTCAGTGTTCTTTTGAACATAAAAAGTTTGCGACGTATTCACCGTTCGACAAAAGTATAAACGGAGTTGGGGTTTCGTCGTCGGAAAAGCCCAACATCTGCGGTAAATTTGGGTGGCTGCACTCGATTAACCTTGTCCTCGAGAAATCACTAAGTTTGATACTCACTACAGGTTTTGAAGCATCTTGACGTCTCTCAGCCATTGCTGGAGAGAGCTTACTACAACTGCTGCTTGCATGAAGAACATTCGCTCACCCTGGATGCCTTGGTCTTTGGATCATCATATCTCTTGATGAGCGCAGGTTGGCCCTGGACTTGCACTTCCATTCCTCCCGCCCACCAACCTTCTTTGAGGCACGATCGACCCCGTAAGATAACCTCGGACTGATGGTATCTTCGGAACTGACGAAATAAGTGAGATGCGATAATGTACAGATTGGTACGTACCCCATGATCGTTACCCAACGTCAACGAGGATGACTCTTCAGGCAAGTATTGATCGTTCAAGGAGTCTTGAATGCCATCTGTTGCAATCTCAGCAATCGGTTCCTCGGATTGCAAAGAAAAGGACAGGTCGGGCGCTGATCTGAGGTGTTCGGGTACATCGACGACCCTAGTCACCCTTGAATCTGCATTCTCAGGTTCTTCCACGCACAACTCGAGCGTTTGCCCTTTCCCGTAAGGTGGCGGAGCTTCGATTTGGAGCTGGGACACTGCTTGGGTCTCAGCACTCTCAGTGTTGTTCCGCGACAATGTGCCAACGGTATAATGGAGGTCGATAAGTGTAGCAAGCTGCATCATAGCAATTAGCACAAGATCGGTTCCAGACAAGACGAGACCAACTTGAAAAGATTGTGTAGCATCGTCTAACAACATGGTGTACTTGGCAAGTGCATCCTCGATCGCATTCTTTCGGAGGAATCGGTCGCTCCATTTCGAATCAGCAAGCCTCTTCATGAAGTCGTGGATGAGCTGCAAGGTCCTATGTTCGTACGTGAGCGGTACCACGCCGTGTATCAATAGCCAAGATACATGCCAAGCAGAAATCACCCTGACTCACCCCTCGAATTTCTGCAGACTTTGCACTAGGCGTTCAGGTGCTGAGTCCCATCTTCCCCGCATTTGATGATCTATATCGACCAATATCTGTGCCGCGCGCCGGGCCAGGGAAATACAACCAGCCTTATTCGTCTGTATGTTCTGTACCGTGGTTGAGACACGCTTCCCCATGACACCTATTCGAACAACAGCGCTCAACGCCATACGTACTGACCTGCACAGTTTCCAACATCAGAAGAACGATCGAAACAGCTGCTATCGCAGGTGGAAATTGGAGGGTTGACAGGAGGTCCTTGGACAAGGCTGTCGTGGATATGGCAACCTGAAGCGGGTCCACGGCGGAAACTTTGGAACGAATGAATCGTAATGGCATCACGGTGAAGTCGATCTTTGGTAGATTTCTCCAACTTGGTAGTACTGCAGCGCGGTTGCCTTGACTCGAATCACCCTGGGCTTCGAACACCAGGCTCACTGGTAAGCTTGCACCCCAAAAACTCGTCGACCAGGCTGAAAACTTGGCTTTTGTGGACCTGCAGTGACTCCAGCTTTCAGGGAAGGTACTGTACTCCGATTCAGCACATCGAGTCGAGCTGGAAAACGTTACACCAGCCTTACCAACTCGTGGAGCGTAACCAGCATATTCAGGCAAGGTCACTAAAGGTGAAGAATTAGCGCTGGCCCGAAGAGTCGGGCCGCCAGGAACACCGCCCCCCGCCAACACGAGCCGACTACCACTATATTGATCCCGCCGTGGCATCAACGACCGACTCGACATGGCGGTCACTGGAGAAAGGCGTAGCATAGCACACACTAATGATAATAACATTACAATATTGCTGATGGGGTCCGAACGCTCAGATATGTTGAAGATGACATTCGCATGTTGCACACTTGATATCGTAATCAGACGTTCCATCTTCACTGTCCCAAGTGGAGCCTTCCTCGAATTTGCCTACCCATCTCTAGTGCCCTCTTGCCCTCCAACCACAGCATCGCTTCTGCGTATTTCAGACACCAAAAGGAAGTCACAATAACCTACGATTTAGATTCAGGTATTCTCACCTTGATAGGTCTTGGGAACAATTCTTGGAACCCCATGACGCCCATTGTCCTTGGCAAAGGTGAACCTAAAATCATTCGTGGTTTCTTCCCGACCTAGCTTAACATCAACGACATTTGCTTGAACCCGAACGTGCTGTGTTTCGGTGATGCGGAGATCGGGCAAACCTGTGTTTTAGCACGAAAAAAACAAAGTAAAGTGAGTAAGCCCTTACAACTGCAGCAGGAAGTTCACCCAGGTAGCTGGTATTCAAGATTTGGGACTCCAGTCGGAGAATCGAGCCGATATTCACCGACTTTCGGAAGGATATGTTATCTAGCGAGAGAAACGATACGTGCGACCTAGTGAAGATGCACGAGTTCGCAAAACCGAGCTGCACCAATAAACACCAAGAAGTTGAGAACGTATATATGTTGATTTACCTCGTAAGCTAGACGCATCAAGTATCCTTGATTGAAACGATCAATATTTTACATAACTAGGAAGGAAGAAAGGATGTACCTCCAAAGACCTTCTGATGGATACTTGTCAACTTCAGCTAGATGTCATAACATGATCAATAAAATTCTAACTTACTTGCGCTCTTGGGGAAACATGAGCATAGTCTTCTCAAGTTTAGTATCCCCCATCCATACTCTGTCACTTTGCAATCCGGGGGCGTCTTGTCCATAGTTTAAAAAGGTCTGATGGAGCTCCGCAGCTTCTTCTGAGCTCGGGGGAACACGCGAAAGTGACTGGAGCGCTAGAGATTTTCTTCGGTTCTGGGCATCTTGTGAAGGCCTAGTTAGTACACAGTACAGTTCCTCGAGAAGTGGCTGCGACTGACTCTTTCCCATGGAGTGAAGCGCTTGCTCCTCTGGGGTTTGGATGACCAGAGGGTTAACAGGACGCGCTTTATGAGTGCGAGCATCTCTGCAAACCATTGAAAAGCGCCCTGAATGGACAAGCCAGAATCGGTTGTGTGTTGATATCGCTGTGGACAATACATACCGAGCATCAAAGTTTCTTCTTCGCCGTCCAGGTCAAGTGCCTCCATCTTAACGGCAACCTCCATAGAGCTTTTTCCCGTGTAAACGACCTGCCCACTCAAGCGGATATCCCGCACAGGGTAGAGCGATGCCAGCATGTCTAATCTATGCATAATATCATGATTACCCCGTGAATATGCGAAGAGGGATATGTACCTATCCACCGAAGCTGTCACGATGTAAAAGCCTCTCTCAGAAATGCGGCCAAGAGTCTCCACATCAGGACCGAGCATATGCTTGTAGGATATCGAACCAGCTAAAGAATCCAAGTGTTCCATGAGCATACCAGTACGAAGACCACCGTATGCATTAGTATATTGCTCGAAGAGTTCGGGGGATGATTTGAAGGGGAGAACGATTTGAGTATATGTGTCGTGCATGTTGCGCGGAGGCAGTGACTCTTGAGATGGGATTGAAATTGTATGGTCGATGGGTTCCGGAGGAGCTGATGAATTCAAGAGGGTCTCCGACCAGAACATGCTCTTCCTCAACGGGAGGATGCTAACAGGAAACTTAGCACGAGATTTACTATAGAGATCAAGGAATGCCTACTTGCGGTAAACGGGGTTCGACCTTGCTCCTGGTAGAGGGGTCAGGTCGACTCTGCATCTCATTTGCAAGTTGACATACGGACGGCCTTGAGCAGCGTGTCCATGGCTTTGACATCTTGCGTTTCGGAGGTTGCTTTGACTTCCGCTAGTTGTGCATCGGCGGTCTCGACACCCGGGACAGACGACAATCGGCGGATCAAGGTCGCCGATGGAACCACTTGGGCGGTCTTGTGTTGATAGCCCGCAGGAGACAGACGCAGCTGCCGAGGAGCTGCAACTCGGTGACTGGAGTACTCACGCGTACCGCGCAGCAGAGTCGAAAAAATCCAGGTCATTTCTGTATGTTCCAGTGGGTCCCTTCAACGAATGGTGAACAAACCAGTCAGGCTGAATTGTACGACGCTCGATAGTTCAAGTGTCAACAGCGGCCGGCGAGTCCCGACTGTAAAGAGTCGGAATTGTCAAAAATCCCTTTGAATTCGACTGGGGGACAGGGTACATGGGCATGATAGTGCAGGTGCAGCCTATTTATCTACCTCGTACAGTAGCGCTCGTATACTCAGGCCTTTGGCAGGAACCGTCTGGTTACTATAGTAACCATGTCTTGTCTCCGTCCCCACTCCGTCCCCGTATGTTTTGCGGTCATGCTGTGCCCGTGTGAGACGCTCGTTGGCGCAGTGTAGCCGGCCCGGGCCCGCTTCTTCGCAGCCTCGAATTACAGCTGACCGGGACCTTTGGATACTAATATATACTGCGGTACCCAGTCGCAATGAGTCTCAGGATGACTTTCACGCTCATTCGTGACCTGTTCCCGTCTGCACCTCAATTCACAGCAGAATCCGTCCCAGACTTGTCGGGCAAAGTCGTGCTTGTTACCGGAGCAAACGCAGGGATCGGTAAAGAGACTGCGAAGGTCAGTCCGCCATTACCAAGACTCCATGTCTACGCCCTGTTCACACTTATTTCTCTCCTAGGTCTTGCTCACCAAGAACGCCAAAGTATGGATTGCGTGTCGTGACGTATCAAAGGGCGAGGCAGCTTTGAAGGAGTTGAAGGAGCTCACAGGGCAAGATGCCCACTTTCTCAAACTCGACTTGGCAAACTTGAGGTCGATCAAACAGTCTGTCGAAGAATTCTTGCAGTACGAGCAAATGTCTCGTCAATCATCTGAGCCAGGGCCCTGACCATCTCTCGACAGGCGAGAAAGCCAACTTCATATCCTCTTCAACAACGCGTAGGTCCGCTATTGGCTACCCCCTTTTCTATCCGCTCACTGGTGAACAAGTGGTGTCATGCATCCACCAGTCGATATGGTGACAGCTGACGGATACGACCTGCAATTTGGAACGAACGTTCTTGGCCACTTTTACCTGACGAAACTGCTATTACCCATCCTGATATCCACCGCCAAGTCATCCCCTGAAGGAACTGCCCGTATCGTAAACACTTCCTCACGAGCACACTGGTATGGCGGACTCCAATTTGACACATTCATGGATGGTCCGAAAAGGAGGGCCGACCGCACGTTTAGGTTGTATGGACAGAGCAAGACGGTGGGTAACCGCTCAACGTGATGCAGAGCTATCCATCTCTCATCATACGTAGGGTAATATCGTCCTCTCTGCTGAGCTACACAGACGATATCACGATCAAGGCATCATCTCGACGTCTCTTCATCCAGGTCTGTCTTTCCCTCGCCTTGTCATCTCCTGTACAAGTCTCATGTGCACATGTTCTTACCAGGCATCATCAATACCGAGCTTCTACGTCATTATGACAGCCTCGTTCAGCGAATCACCGTATGTTGCTTTTTGAGATGACGTGGCCCGGATTTGATGTCCAACTCTAGACTTGGTTTTTCCACGATGTTCCACATGGTGCCATCACTCAGCTCTATGCAGGCACTGCTCCGGACGCTGCAAGCCTCGGCGGACAGGTGAGTCAGATTCGTGCCGTCGGTAGCCACAAATTGATTGTCATCGCCGTTCCGTGTAGTATCTCGTCCCATGGGCACGTGTCGGTACACCACGCGCCGATACACAAGATCCGCAGCTTGGCAAGGAGCTCTGGACATGGTTGGAAGAACAAGTGTCAAAGTTATAAGTTATAAGTTACACATGGCTTTAAGTTACCTTTACTATTTTCCCCTGGAACGTGTACAGTACAAGTCGTCTCCAATCTGTATAAAAAACATCGAGTTACTACGGGTACAGATCAAATCCGTGACGAGTACACTTCTGAGAGCGCTCCCAGAGCGTTACCCAGAGCAATGCGAAACTGAGCGTGTCCACATCTCGTGCCGTCCCGCGCACGGGTCTGAGTCAAGTACAAGCCAACGTTCAAGCGACGATGGCTTGCTTCTCGTCGAACTCATCCAGGCTGTTATCCTCATCCGAATAGTCAGATAAGGATTGGGCACTGGATAATCTCACGTCCTCGGGCCAGGATATGGTGACCGCGCTAACCGGTCTTTCCTCTCTCACTGTCGGAGATTTGCCTTCTTCCTCGTCCCTACTGCTGCCTATAGCTGGCAACCATGTTGCGAACATGGCTGTCTCGACAGAACAGTTGGACAAGGGACGTTGCCATGAAGACTCGGGCGGGTCGAGGGTAAGTTTGGATAGCGGTTCAAAACGCTTGGAGCCGAGCGCTTGTTTGACGGACATGCTGCGACTCGGAGCGCCCTTGGGACCATTCAAGAACGTGTCGTGTGCGAAACCAGACGCTTGAAGCTTTTGTTCGACGACCACTGCCATCGTCCGCAGGGTCAACGTGTATCACGTCGAGAAATTTGATTTCACTCACGGAAATGTGCCAGTCCTTTGCCAAAGCTGAGTCTGCATATGACGGAAAGAATGCATGTGATAACGAGCAGGACGTCCGCCATGGTGACCACACAAGAAAAGGTGCGCCATGACCAATATTCGTACCGGTACAGAGGACTTGTGAACCAAAGACCAGAGATGACCAGCAGAATGATGCTCAGGATGACGTATGCCAGGAATAGAAGGCGATTTTCCTTGGAGATGGAGTATGTACCCTAAAAGATCAACCAGATCTGTCTCAGTATCGCGAACATGAGTAAGCAAACCCGGAGACTGACTAGCGTCAACCACGGCAACATAATCTAAGCCAGATATCAGTCGAATCATGTCCCAAGGCCGACCCAACACTTACAATGGCCACAACATAAAACCCAATATCGTACAAGCTGCTCGTGGAGTAGTGCGAAGCCGTCGTGAGACTCTTCCGTTTATCATACCAAGCCGCAACGGAGGCCAAGGTAAAGAAACCTGTGAATTGGAGGAACACCCGCATCCAAAGCCTCCACTGTCGTTGCGACGCGTTAGTAAAAGTACTGTTAACGGGACCAGGGAGATCGCACCCTTAACATCCGGTTCATAACGGGGGGCGAGCCAACACTGGAAAGTTTTGCCATCGAGTACAACTGACACATTGTATGTTCAACCACAAGCATGATTGAAGCGGATATCGATATCCACATACCTTTATCAACTTGAAGACGAAAAAAGACATGCCAAAGAGAACCGCTATGCTACAGCCCACAGTCTGATATGTGACCCGTGTGAGGAGGATGATCATAACCGAAAAATACGACTGACCGCGTAAAACATGTTAGTATATTGCCATGACCCTCCTAGGATATCAAACCCCCCGCAGGTTCCGTTAACGACCATCTGAGTGTAAGTATGGCGTGCAGCGATATCACGCGCGATGCGATAAGAGATCCAGCTCGTGGTCACAAGCTGAGCAGCCAGCACGACAATCCTAGATCAAACATTAGAGGCACCCGCAGACGACGATGAACATACGTACAGGTGTGGAATAGATTCATCCATGAGCTAAGAACACGACTATCAGACAAGATACAGAGTTCAGGGGTGGATGCCTACAGCAATGAGCGAGATCATAAAGTGCCAATTTCCCAAAGTGAGATAGATGACTTCCTCGCTCTTGGAATTGATCAGACTATCAAAATGTCTATCAACTCTTTGCAAGCTGATACAGCTGATCACCTACTAGTTTTCCAACCAAATCAATCCCTCCGCACATTGCACGCTTGCGCCAGTACTAGTAGGTGTGGAGATGGCCGAACCGTTGTACACGGCATAACAGGCCGTGCCACGCACAAGTGGAACTCCAGAACAGATTTCCATGACATCATTTTGGACCACGGCAAAGCCTCTCTGGACACCAGCAGCGTCAATAGTACTTGTCACAAGCTCACGGTTTCGGGCAAAATGTGATAGAATTATGGAGTGTAGTGTTGTCTGTGTGGCAAAGTTTGCTAGCATGACGACGAAGAAAGCCATCGTTAACCGGGACCGCGTGGCTCGTGCACACTAGGATATGAGGTATCGATGAATTCGAATGACAGAGCGCTGGCAAGGATGTATGCGACTAGAGACTTACCCATGTCTTTAGTGACGTAGAGAATGAGGCCAATAACCAGAACAACATATCCGCGGACCGTCCGACAGAGGAGAAATCGACAAGAGGAACGAAGTACGAGCCAGCCGTGAAGGTGAAGGTACGAACGAGGGAGCCAGCCACGGACCAGCCAAAGGGAAGGAAAGGGGATAAAAGTGCATCGGTTGACGTTGTAACTGATTATTTGTGCTCGCCCCAAACAGTTAATGTGCGGTAACTGTCAAGACGGGCCGTTATCCATGCCTGATGGTCGTTTGATTGAACGAAAGCACTGGATCTGTACGTCCGAAGAGTCGGACTTGGACAGCCGCAAACCGACCCAAATCCAACTAACGACAAGATTTTTACTGTTACGATTCCGGACTGCCCCGACCTGTCGAAGAAAAATCAGTGCAGTCAATACGTTAGAGTCGCACCGGAATTTGCAACATGGGGTTGAGTTCAATTTAAAGTTCATCAACGGAGACTCGATCACTTTTCGCCGCACAGCCACCCGCAACTTACCCGATCACTGGATCATCGGCGATGGATCATGGTGACCAAGACCGTGGTGGCGGTTCCAGCAGCACCATTGACAGGCATGCATATTGAGCAGCAAGAAGCACTTCAATGGCGCTCCTTACTCATTTTGCAAAGATGGACTACAGTTTCCATGCTGAGGAATTCCCAAGTGATCGAAGAGCATTTGCATCCTGGTCGAAGGGGCACCGCCCCTGCGCAGCGCCTCGTTTGATATCTCCAGGTACATACTATGGTGGCTATGTATGGTGGTTCTACTCAAGGCAGTGATATAAGCAATAAGTACATAGATTAGATGCAATCGTGTGAAGGCTACATATCAAGGTGAGAAGGTGGTTAATGGTGCCGTCAAAAAGCTCTGATAGGGCTGAGCATTCTTCGGGATCGTGGTGGAAGGGAATCCGCAACTGCCCTTGCCTTGAACACACGCAGCGATGGCATAGCCGGCACTCTGACCCTCAAAGTAGGCACCTTGTAAGAAACCTGAGATGAAACCGCGTCAGTGAACATTCTAGAACGACCCTTTACAAACGACCGACCAAAGTACTTGACGCTGGTAGCTTCACCAGCAAACCAAAGGCGATTATCCAGTGTCGCCTTCAAGTTCTCCGATTGTCCCGGGACATAGGATGGTCCCCAATTCGAGTACGAACCACGGTACAACGGGTTCGAATGCCAAAGAGGCATGAGAAAATCAATAGGTTCAGGCACAGTGATGTTGGGAAACATCGTCTGTAGCACCTCCACGGCTTGCGACTGGACTTGCTCAGGAGTGAGCTGCTCGACATAGAGAGACCAATCACCCTGAAACAGTATAAGAACAATGCTCGTCGCAGCGCACGTGCCACTTACAGTAACAGTGACAAAGATAATGCTAGAACCTGGGAAGAATCCGACGTGATCCAAGCTCTGCCACACGGGATACTTTCCTCTTTGCTTTGCTGCGTACAATCCTATCTAATACGACGTGATAGGATATCTCATTACAGCATAGTAAGACTTACCTCCGTTGGGAACCAGAACGTCTCATTGAATTGAAGGAAAATCTTTGTGTAGGTGGCCTAGCGCAAGATGAGTACCCATATCTAAATCCAAAGCCTGACTGACCATCTCGATGCTGTTGATGGCCTCGACTTTCCAATCGGGCAATGGAGGTTGGAAGGCAATATCATTGTTTTGCAGGACGCCAACGCTGAACGTGCACAAGACGTGATCAGCAGTGATTGTCAAGCCACCAGTGGTGTGCACCGTGACGCTATCTGTGCCGTATTTGATGAGGTCGACCGTCTGGTTATATATCACCTGTTGTGGTTGTAGGAATTCTGCCGCCTCTGCCTCAACAATGTACTTGTAGCCTCGCTGATCGATGGACATCTGGTTGACATCCGAGAACCCTCCATATTCCGGAACGTACGTGAAATTATTATTCTAGCAAAAGTGAGAACGAAAACAAGAATGTACCAACGAAGGGCTTACCCATGCAGAAGCAATCCACGAGGTTTGTGAGGGTGACTAGGGACGACTCAACGGCGTTTCAGAGTCTACAACATGTCGCGTACCTGTGCGTCTACATCCGACAACAAGTAATCGAATAAATTAGCTGACGCAAGGGCACAAAACAAGGTATCACTTGCATTCCTGGCGAATAGGTCAGCCAAGCTCCGTGTACAAAACAGTCAGTACTTGCAAAGTCAACCTGGTAATAGTTGCTGGCAACTTCTTGTGGCGTTTTCGGACTGATGCCCATCAACCCGTACGCAGATCTCAGACTTAGGTCAACGTCGCCGTTTAGTAATTGCGGGCCTATTTCGCAACCATCAGCGACATTCCAAAGCAAGGAAAAAACTCTGATTTTACCTGCGACAACAGTAGCCTGAGCAAAGTTGTTGACCGCGTCATTGAACACGTCAAGGTAGTCATTATAGCCACTATCATCATAAGTAGCTACGAAGCATGTGGATGAGCACCCGTGACACGAGATAAACTGACACACATACTTACGCTTCCGTACAAGTCGTTGTAGGCAGTAGTCAAATTGTGTTTGAGTGCCAATTCCCAAATGGGATTCACAGGACCATTGCCTTGCTGCGTTCCCTGGACCCAGTTGGGACCCAACTCGATGACGAATTGTCTGCCCGGTACACCGAACGTTTCGGGGATCATACGACCGCCTACCCCTGCCTGGGCATCGAGGATGATAAAGTCGTCGATACCTTGTTCGTGGAGCGTTCGAGCAGCAATGACGCCCGTCATGCCACCGCCGAGGATAAGGACAGTGGTGTGATTGGGCGCGGTGGACTTTGAATTGGCATTCTGGGCGAACACACCGGAGAGGATGGATAACAGTCCAAGTAGAACAAAGGAGCACGACACTCTGAGGAGAAACATGTCGGAAAGGAAAGGAAGGGATGCCCCTGGAGAACAAGAGCAGCAGACGGTTTTAAAAAGAGGGAAGAAGGAAACGACCTGGGAACAGAATCTCACCGTGCGACATGGATATATCATACTATGAACTTTTAGGTGAAACGTTCCGACTCGCTAGTGCCTTTGAGAGTTGAGGTGGCGGCAAGGCGGGTCGTGATTTGCCCGAGTCTTACCCATGATACGAAACAGAAAATACATGATAGCAACTTGAGACCTGCGTATGGATTGCAAGCAAGTTGTTGTTAGCCCGAAATTCCTTGGAGCCTGTGGTCGCGTGATGTCAGGGACCACATGGTCACGTCAGAGCTTAGCGACATGGAGCGGCGCTTAGACGGCTTTACATATATAACGAACATACACTCATCAGTTTTTTGTCAAAACTCAAAACACAATGAACGGAGTCTGGGCCGCGTACTACAAGTTCAACTTGAGAGTTATACAAACTAGGGCAAAAGAATCTCATAACATCAAGACCAAGGCTAATAGACACCACAACTCTTCCGTACTTGATCATGAGCAGAGCCTCGGCTCTCATGAGCCCACCAGCATCTAGAGTCGACTGCCTCGGCCCTCGGGTATCTTTCCCGCTTGCTCCCAGTCTCGGATGAGAAAGGACCTGGGTATTTACGACACGCAGCATTCCTGCTCTGCAACATCATATGATATTGTCTCCAAATAGAATCATACTTGCAGCGGCTGGGTGAAATGCCATATACTTCTCAAATGATAGGCACTAGCGCGTTCACTTCTAATAGGACAGCATTCAAAGCTAGAATCTAAACACACCGCTTATCCTGCCCTTGGTTCGAAGCTCACGAGAGCATACCTGAGCGATGAACCGACCAAGCTCAGCACACCTTTGATCATGCGCTGGATCACAAGAGCAACTTACTTTCCGCTCACTCTCCATTTCTCACCCTTTCTATCCAGCTCATCCGCGATCTCTTGTGGAATCCCGACCGCAATGTCAGCCTTGTTGGTGCGAAGGCTCAGCAAGGGAAAGGCGCCTGCTAGCGGGCCTGTCGATGGTTCATTGAAATCACGTCTGCGTGTCCATCCTCGGCTCAACACTTACCAAGTGCTGTAGTAAAGGGTGTGGAGACAGGCCACGTGACATCTCCAGCAAGTCTGAGGCGTTCATTTGATTGAGTATTATCCCCGTACGACCAAAGCGATCAAGCGCACTTGCGATAACTTAAAAAACAACCAAACATTAATCAATCCCGCATGAAGGCGGAATAATCATGAAACACGTACTTGAGATCACCCTATTGGTGACGACGATGTATGAGGGAACTTGAAATACGGGATCCACGAGAAAACTACATACCTTGAAAACGACGAGGTCGCTGTCATGCAGCCAGCCCCACAATTGGCTTGCTCTCTCCTTCATGTTCCAGTAAGGCCACGGTTCGGTCCAGAACTTGGCCATTGCTTTCCCATCGACTTTCTGTCCATTGACCTCTGTTATATCTGTGCTTAAAACAAAGGTGCCTTGTTCAAGGTACGATCGCCACCGCATCACCATTTCTTGCAAATGGGTAGTCGATCTGGTGTCCGGGATTAATGACTCTGGAAAGAATGTGGTCGAGAGAAGAGATGTAATAGTGCTTTCAAAGTCCGTAGGAGTGACATCGGAAACGAACCATGGAAAGAGCTTTGGGCTGGACTGAGGTTAGCGTTTTCGACAGCGCGACAGTTTCTACTTACTGAAAAACGACCTTTGAAAAGTAGGGGGTATATGTCACCAGGAAATCCGCAAAGACAAGATCAGTGAACAGCTGTCAAGCATGCTATCGTTGGCAAGTGCTGTAGTCATCGGAAAAGTAATGGATACCTCAAAACCCGCTGACTACAGTAAGAAAATCAGATGGCCATCGAGTCTCGATTTCACCTACCATTGTCTAGAATAAAGTCGCAACGCTTCCCTGAACCGCCCAAAGTCTTGATGTGTTCCCACACCGCCTCCTGGTCATCTTTAAGGATGAACGCTTGCCTTGCCAGCTGAGCATCATTTCCTAGTACTGTCTGCAAATCCTCGATGTCGGATGGCTTCAAATGAGTCAAGAGAGACAGATCCTGTGCCAATCATGAGCGAAACTTGGCTGACAACTACAAGAGCCCATACAGTAGCATTTCCCCTACATCGAGATACGTTCAGGCTGAAACGTCAGATGCGTAGGGAAATATATGCTTGCCAAAGACACATCTGGATCATCTCTCGGAAGAGAAGTGAGAGATTATCTGGATTCGATTTGAGCCTTTCTTTCTCGTGCTCTAGCTCGTGCATCGAAGTTGCGATCTCTTTTCCCAGATAGTGAGTATCGCTGGGCGTCAGGATCCCAAGTAGTACTGCACGTACGGTATATCGCGGTAGCACTATTCTTGAACATGGCCTCCTTTTGCGCAAAGAAGGGGTCAAAGTTGCGCCACCGACGCGTCTCGTTGAAGTATGATCGAAACAGACGGTATCTATTCCTCTTTTTCGTGAAGCCCGTCAAAGTAAACAGGGTCGACGAGGAACGTACAGATAGCATCTGCGAGATAGTGTGAGGGGGAATGGTCGCACCCAGGGAGTGTAAAACGACGCACTCTGCAAACAGCCACGGCGCAGTAAACCACGTATTTTGGTGGGTGGTCGCTAGGTTGGCGAGTTCAGCGTTGTACGTGTTGACGTCGACATCACCATCCTCGGATATCGGTCTGCAAAAGGGAAAAAAGCAGTGAGCGACCCGATTCATCGGGTTCTTGCGACTTACTCGAGCTCTTGGTCCCGTGCCATGCGGTACTTGAGTCGACTGGCTTTCGAGATGATCTCCTTGCCCTCTTCGACCTTGTCTTCCAGCGCCTTGGTGACGTGCTTGAGCGTGTCTTCGCCGGACTCGGCGAGGCGCTTGGCCTCCATCGTCATGTCATGAATCAGACGATGAACATGGTCAATGATGCCGGTGATGATGACCGGCCAGCGTTTGAGTACGGTGTCATAGCTATCGAAAGGTGAGCATGAGCGTTCATCGCTGAGGGGAAGGGACTTGCGAGAAGCTTTGGTGTTAGTATGTCGATCGGGGAATGATCAGCATGAGACCACGAAACACTGGTAATGATCCAATGCTCACCCAAACTTGTCCTGGGGGTCGTAGGGAGGATATGGAGGTTTGAACATCCCAAACGATAGCTAAGTGATGGCCTTCAAACTGGGTGTCCAGGCAGATTTGGTGTCACGGCAAGTAGAGCGGGTTGGCCCGGTCACGGTGTTGTTTACACCTCACAACAAAACATATCAACCATATTCATAAGCTTAGGGCATACAGAGCATACAATCATACGGATACACGAGCCTTGTTACGAGATAAAGGTACAAACGATCGCAAAAACTGAGGTATATTTAAGAGGAACCTACTCCTCCGACTCTTGCAAAGCATGGAGACCATGACCACGGGAACGCGCCTTCAAAGACGTACGACCTGCAGTCGTCCGAGAGGGATAAGGATTGGACGCAGTATGCGATAGGGTAGGCATCGTATGGCGGCGTCCCAAGGGTGCCGCCTTGGGTGGTTGGCCTTTCGGCTTCGCGAGCCGGGGCACATTGCGCGGCTGATCTTTCATCATCGCGAGCGCTTTCTGCTTGAGCTTGGATGCCAATGAGTCCAGGCAGTCATAGGGAGGGCTGTCGGGTACAGATTCTCTCGGCGGGATAGGTCCCGGGACTGTGGGTGACGATGTTGAAATTGTTTGGTCTTCGCCGTCCTCGGACTCAGAAAAGTCATCGCCTGACGCATTGTCCCAGCCTAGGAATCTAGAGAGGTCGAGTGCATCCGTCGCTCTTGCAAAGGAATTCTCCGCTCGTTCAATGAGGGTGGCTACCTCGCCTGTGTCGGATTCAACTGTGAGAAAACCCAAAGCACAGTGGACGATCAGATGGATAGGACATACGACGGAGGTCTGGATGCGTGACACTACCCTCGAGGGCACTCTTGCAAAGAGGGACGAGGGACGTGGTGGCAAGGTGATGGTCCAAATGTTGTGTTGCTGTCAACGACGGGTTGTTGATCGCGTTTTCGTGCATGGCACACGCTACCTGTGAATTGCGTCATCAGTCTTGTGCTCTCCATAACATTGTAGACATACTTGAAGAACGTTCACGACCTGCAGCACCATCAGCGAATGAATGCGACCAAGCACGAGATACGCGTACCGATTCCTGTTCCGTGTACTCTAAATTGATCTTGAGATCAAGGAACTTGACGAGATCGTCGCAGGTTTGCATGTATGTGTATCCATTTGGTTTGGTACATTGCGTCGAAAAGGCAGCATTAGCGTGCTTCAAGGCTTTTGCGACCTGGTCTCGGAGTGGCCAATCCTGCTCTATTTGGCCGAGAGTGTGCTCAAACTGGCACGCCTCAATTTCTAGTTGCAAGTCGAGATACACGTTGGACATGTTGGAGTGATTCGAGGAGAGGGTGATGTTGGTGAGCCTCTCGACCAGAGGACCCGATATTTATATCTCGACTTGTTGAGTGGACCGCCATATTGTGGAGGTGGGAAGAGTGAAAGCGGTGTGGAAGTTCGACCATGGCCGCTTTGACGCACATGAAAGTGGCACCAAAGCGGCCAGTGTGGTCCTTTGAAAGACAAACCTACCGTTGGTCGCATCCGAGTGTGGTGGCACTGAAACATGAGTCGCTGGAGTGGACAAAATGAAGGGATATCATTGTGATGGTCATCAAGGGTAAGGGACAAAGCAAACCACGCTTTGACGTGGTATGTACTCGGTTAGACCCAACTCAACGCCTCCACCCATTCACTGGCCCTTTGCCAAGTGCGCCTCGTATTGCTGCGGGGTGAATGTTTTCTTGGAAGAGCGTCCATTAATTCGAAAAGATGGCCGCGCGCACGTCTCACCTGCGAAAACGCATGCATTTGGGCGATGTAGGTCTTCAACGTCTCGTTGACTAGATACGTCGGTCAAGGCGATCGCTTGGGTGTAATCGATGTCGACCTACTTAGTCTATGTCTAGCGAGCGTCGTCTTGCCCTCGAATGCCTGGATGGCTCCTCAGTGGTCGATCGGTGGCAAACGGAACGCGTACGCACTTCGCTGACGAGGAGGACGGAGTAGTTCTCACCGCAACCGCTGGACTTGTCCTCTATCTCGAGATGCGAGACGGGGAACGAATCGCGAATGGCCTGCTCTAGTTCTTCGAGTTTGACTGGCATTTCTTTCTAGCTCAAGGTGATCTGATAAGATACGGCCTCAAGCAGCACTCATTAGTCATTTAATAGCCCCCTCTCGTGAGTCCCTCTATCTCCAACATGTACTATCCAGAACTCGCCCACACCGCCTTCGTTTACCCCGCCATCGACAATCATGCTCACCCCCTCCTCACAGACGAGAACCGGAACGTATTCCCATTGGAAGGCATCACCTCAGAAGCCAGCGGCGACGCTCTAACCAGCGACAGTCGCTACAGCTTGGCAAGCTATCGCGCGACTTTGCAACTGTCCAAACTCTTTGGTTTGAGGAACTGTGAACCCACCTGGAATGCTCTCAGGAACAAACGGGATGACACAGACTATCTCGATCTCTGCACCATGTGTTTCAAGCCCAGCGGGATCCAGTGCATCTTGCTCGACGATGGCTTGGGCGGCGTCGCTGATCTCGCAGAGTCGATCAAGTGGCACGATCAGTTGACGTCCAGCACTTGCAAGAGAATCGTGAGGATCGAGTTCGAGGCAGAGGTCAGGGTCACCGTCCATGTTCAAACCCCTATCTTTTGATGATGTCCAACTTGAAAGGACATCCTTCGAACGATGTTAGGCGGGGATGCTACCAACACACCAACCTCTATCGTTTCCGTCGTCAGCATTTTAGAAGAATTCACGGATAGGTTCAAAGCCAGCATTCTCGCTCACGCCCGGGATGACCATGTCGCCGGTTTCAAATCCGTGGTCTGCTACAGGTATGTTGCCCAAGCTCGCGACTAGACACCAGCATGAAAGGATTGACATTCATACAGAACAGGACTCCACATAGCACCGTTAGCGACTTATGAGGAAACAGAATGCGCTGTCATGGACCTGTTACTGCAATACAAGACATCCGGCAGCCTCCGCTTAAAGCAAAAGGTACTGAATGACTATCTTGTTCGCCTCGTACTGCAGATCGCGGGAGAATACCACAAGCCGGGTAAGTTTTGTGATCATTCCCTTCGTATCAGTGGTCCTGATGACGGTAAACCAAATCAAAAGTGCAGTTCCACACAGGTGAGGCAGCATCTGCGGGAGAAGACGTAACTAATCCATGAGCAGGCTTCGGGGACAACGACATCCGATTGACCAAGGCCTCACCCGCACACTTGCAATCCATCATCGAAGCTTACCCCAACACGCCCATCGTTCTCCTCCACGCAGGCTACCCGTACACCCGCGAGGCCGGGTACTTGGCATCTGTATATAAGAGTGTTTATGTGGACTTTGGGCTAGTATTCCCTCTTGTGTCAAGCGATGGTCAGCGCGCAGTCATTCGACAGCTGTTGGAACTTGCACCGACGAACAAAATCCTGTGGTCAAGTACGGGTGTCGATTACATGGTCTTGGGGGCGATCACTCACCCGTTATTCATTGCAGCCGACGGACACTGGTGGCCAGAGACTTATTACTTGGCCAGTGTACAAGCGCGCCAGGCCCTCTACGAAGTTCTGTTTTTGTTTTCCTGTCGAAGCTGCACTGTTTACTGAGTTCATTTGTCGTTCAGGTGCTTTCTGATTCAGTACGCCGAGAAGGGCTTTTCGAGCAACAAGCGGTCGAGATCATTCGGAACGCACTCTTCCATAATGCGAACAGGCTATACAATTTGGGCCTTGAACCGAACATGAATCTATTGTAGTCCGTGCTAATAGTGCATTCCCGACGGCGGAGATCAAAAGCAATCATGGGCATGTCAACAATCAATCATCATTATCCTAACACAATGCACTAGATAATGATTGGGGATTTGAGTAGTGGTATACAACGTTGGGGCGCCGTGAGCCCGAGAACAGTGGATAGGAGTATCTGATAGCAATTACACAGTGACTACAAGAAATGCGAACCCAGTAGCTGGAATAAACTAACACATGCTCTAAAACTAGGCACCAAGATGGATATACAAAATCCACTGGTCAAGTGGAATAAGAACAGATCTCATCGTCTTGTTCAACGCCAACGCTGCGCGGGCATGGGTACCGATGGTTGAGGGCGCGGTGTCCAAATGCCACTGGCTGTATCTCTGGCATCGCAGAACTCTGAATTGTAATGCATGGCCGTACTTGGCAAAGGTGTCATGTGCAATGGGCAATGGGCAATGGTTTTGTAGGTGCCGGTGTAGGTTAGCCATTTATGTATTTTTTATATTGCATTCAATGGTCACTGGTAGTTGAACACAATTCTGAAGTAAGGTGGTCGTTGATGTATGTAGATGTTCCCTGACTTGACCGTGATGTAATACGATCTGGACGAGGGACGAGACGCTGCAACATTGTTGGAAACACTGTGTTGTGTGGGCGAGAACCGAGACAAATACGATACTAAGTCGTATTACGAGAAGGAACTAAGAACGTGAACACCGACTCTCCACTCCTTTCAAGTATCAAGTACAACAACCGTGGATCGTATAAAGTGACGCAGGAGACTGCCTCATGTCTTCAAACCATTCAACGTTTCGCTGGCCTCCTGGCCTCCTGAATATTGGGACACTCACAGGGTGACCTAGAAAGATCAGTAAGTACATGGGAGCATATACATCGACCATGCGTTGACAAGCCGCATCTAAACATCAACATGTCATTTCAGTAAACACTTAGCTATCATCATTTTCATCAAATACAAGATCGATGCCTTGTTCCCTCGCAGCGTCGATCGCAGCCCCTCGTTTCTCGTTCAAGAATGCCAAGATCGATTCCAAAATATCCCTTTGTCCTAGGCACAAATGTAAGATGTATGACCGACAAGAGGCCAGGACTGGGATGCCTACCTGCGATATAGTGCTCCAACATGGCTCGGACTGTCGGTCGAATCACGTCGTTCTGTCTCAGGTCCGCCACGGTCTTGATGCTGTCCAGCTTCGCCTGAACCATGTCCGTCAACACGGCCGCTGTTTCGAGATCGTCCTCGAATTCGTAGTCGCTTTCCCCGTTCGCAATCATGTTTCGAATGTCGGACCAAAGACGCTTGACGTTGTGCGCGTTCCGGCCGACCACCCATTTTTGCGAGGTGGCTGAACCACCGATTTGAAGCGTCATGGTGTCGTCTGGGTTATCTGGCAGTGAAAAACCATAGCCAAGGATGAGCTCGTCGTTGGGTTTGGGTCCATAATTGTTGAACACTTCGACCAGTTCCTCGCGGGGCGATGTCGTGCCCACGTCGACGTCAGCATTGGGATGTGAGACGATCGAGATTGTGTTGGAGGTGTTCGTGTCTTGGTCTTGGACGGTGTCTTGGCAGGAAACGATCCACGAGACTGGTTGCCCACGTTTGTGATTCAACAAATCAAGGCCGGGGATAAGCACCGGATGGGTCGATGGAGTGGAGACGAGCGAGGGATTTGGGGAGAGGATGGAAGAAGGGAAGGCGCGGGACGAAAGATAAGTCAAGGCGGTCAGGTACACGTCCCTAGTCGCACGCGTGAGCAAAAAGCAACAAGTCTCAACACACGATGGACGAACCAGGTGAACAGATCGCCCCATGCGGGGTTGACTATCTGCACGAGAGAACGACACTGTTCCCACCTGGCGCGCCAATTGCGTTCACGATCTAGCGTCGCATGGTAGAGGTTAGTACCCCGGAGGATCTCACGTTCGGTCGTTGTGAAATGGGGGGGCGTCAAAAGGTTCGCGGCGGTAGGGAGACATTGGATGTACGGAAAATGTCGCAACACCCCTTGAGAGCTGTGCGACACACATCATGAACAAGGTATGGAAGAGAGAGCGATCGCGATAGACCTTTGCTCCGGACACAGCTGGTGGAAGCACAGGTATGAGCAGATCAGCTGGCGTTCGGACCAGGTGTCGAGCGAGGCATGTGCATCGTTCCCGAGAAGGGTTCTCAAGGCTTGCAATGATGTGTGTTTAGTGATGATGAGAGAAAATGGACAAGTGACGATGGTGGTGTCCTCGTCAATCCTTGGAGCGAGCACGGATGTGCCAAACGGACCTGTCAATGTACATCAAGCGAACGTTCACGACACAGAATACGAGCGATACCTTGAGTCTTGAGTACCACCGAGGGATGGAACGATCCGCCGTGTGCGATGAACCAGGCTTTGAGGCAGTCCATGTCTATTGGGCAAGTCGTGATGTACGCGTGTTTACTATGTCTTACTCTTAACCGCAGCCAACCATCATGGCCCCGTCGACCACCGAACAATCCTTTCGCAACAACCTCTCCCAGTTTCGCTGGGCTCGCGGCGTGACCGACGACTCACAGCAAGCTCAGCCAACCCAACCATCCAACCCGTTCTCGCGTTTTTACAATGCCGTCGCAGGTGACTACGTCCCACTCCGATCCAGCGAGCGCTCCAACGAAGAAGAAGCTTGGTTCGCATTGTCACGATGGGAGAGGTGTGTCCTATTTCTCTGGGCAGGGAAATGCCTTAATGCCTCCTCAGGTTGCTCGGTTTCGGTTCATGCCTGATCGGAGCCTGCGTATGCTTCTTCTTTGCGTTTCTGGGCCTCCCTTGGCTCCCAATACGCCCCGCCAAGTTTGCCCTCGCATTCAGGTTCGCCTTCTCCAACTTGCCCCTTCAACTCACGCTCACTCTTCTCCACGCAGCATGGGAAGTCTGCTCGTCATGGTCGGGCAAGTCATCCATCCTTGGCCCTCCTTTTCGTGACTAACCGCACCAAATTCCGTTCAGCTTCTCTGTACTCATAGGACCCATCAACCACATCAAACACCTGATGTCTAGAGAACGACTCCCCTTCTCGGCCGTCTACTTCTCCAGCTTGGGTCTCACACTCTATTTTGCGCTCGGGGTAAGCACCAGTCCCTGCATGTCTCCCACGTACGCCATGACATTTTTGTCCTTGTTATTAGGCACAGTCGCAGCTAGGCTCGCTGTTGGCCGGCGTTGTACAAGTCCGTCGTGCACTCGGTTCTTTCTATCCGTCATGCTGAATCCCGACCCAGGTTGTTGCTCTGGTGGCCTACGTCCTTGCATACTTCCCAGGGGGTACGCAGACGCTCCGTTTTGGCGGACAAATTGCCCTTCGCGGCGCAGGCAGTCTTCTTCCCTTTTAACCTCGCCCGTTGATACAGTACTCATACCTCACCCTCGGAACTGGTTTGTTGCTACTTACTTGTCCTTTTTCTTGTTTGAAATCTTATTGTTCTCTCCTTGCACGTTCGGACATGATAGATTACGCTGCGCCACGGAAGCAGACGAGGCTTTCGAAAATTTAACAAACCAGGCGTCCATTGCTTCTTTGGAAGCTACTGAATTGATTAATAAGGATACAAATGATGCTGAAAGGCCAAAGTTCATGCTAGTGAATCCAGTTGCCTGTCCCTACATACGTGAAGAATGCTTTTTGCAGATCCGACGATGTGCTAGCAATGGCAAGGTCAGGTACTGGTCATCCACGAAATTCTAGACATACCATTCTGGCCCTTGTCCATCACGCGCACCACATCTCGTTGGTCACTCGTGCACAGATGTGGCATCCAGCGTACCCAGAGGCGTTGCACTCTTGTTGATGATTGCAATAACATCAGGAAAAGTGCAAAGTTACGGTAAACCCCTTCTAAGGTGTCCAATTCGTACAATCCGCATAATTAATTACAATGCACTTATAAGGGTAGGTCTGGTGGGCCAGTTGTATTGTGTGCGCACCAATGTGCCAGCAGTCTTTCTTCCCTATCTGTGCCAACATTTGTCAGCCTGATAGACACTTACTCGGACTGTAATTGATTGTAAGGCTAGATTCGTTGGACCAGATGTATATACAGCAATTTAGTTGGCAATGTTTGTCACTCTGGAATTCATCATGCCAAATGATAGCAGTATTCCCTTGTAGCATGCCATTGCCAACTAATACAAGTAATGGCCCCATTGCATGGGAGAATGCATTTGATGAATGTGGTCAGTATACTTCGATGTTGTTGCAATAGCTGGTAGCCAGTGTTGCCGCACAGGCTACCTAGGAATCTACTCTAGAGTTACTTACCTTGGATGGGATGGGAATTCTCAGAGATAATGCGGTTGCTGGTCAGACTCAGTCGAGTCTTATATACACTTTGTAATGCTTACTTAATATGAGGTCACATGACTGTAAGTACACGTCCTTTCAACACTCCCCCTTGTCTAGTATATGGTAGATACATAGATATCAAAGTGAGGAATATAAAGTAAATAGAAACGTCCACACAGCCTTACGATGGTGAGTTGAATTCCAAACTGAGCTGGGAGCGAAACTCCTTGAACTTGACATGTCCAAGGTTCTTAGTGAACATATCCACGGGATTGTCGGTCCCTGGGATAAAGAGTAGCTCTACCTGCTTCCATAGCATCACAGCATCACGTACGAAGTGGTAACGGATCTGGATATGTTTGGAACGTTTTTTGGTAACTGGGTTTTGCGCAATAAAGAGCGACCCTTGATTGTCACCACAAACGGGGATGGGGCCAAGGCAATAGCCAAGTTCTTCCATCATTTGATGAATCCAAATAGCCTGGCACGTACAGTCGCTCAAGGCCATGTACTCAGCTTCCATAGAAGACAGAGCTGTGGTCTTTTGTAAGTGTGAGTTCCACAAGAACACACCATCTGTGAATTTCAGGTAGAAACCTGTTTGTGAGTGAGATGTGACTTTGTCTTGTCTCCAATCAGAGTCAGTGCAGGCGATGATGCCTTTACTGGTCTTGCCGCTGTATACGAGAGAGTAGTCTTGGGTACCAAGAAGGTACCAGCAGATGTATAGAGCCTTGTTCAAATGCTCTTCTGATGGGTTTGCAGACATGTGGGCAAGTTGGGTAACCGCATATGAGATGTCAGGTCTTGTGCTGATCATAAGATACAGCAATGATCCGATGACCTGTTGGAATCATGTCCGAAGTTCCGGTTGGACAGGGAGATCATTCTTCTCTGGGTAGTAGCCCTGAGGGAGAGGGGTGTTGGCGATTTTTGCATTAGTCATGCTGCATCAATCTATGACTTTGTTGAGGTATTCTCGCTGGTCTATTTTAATCGTTTGACCATCTCGATGTATGTTCATTCTTAGGAATTCGCGTGTTTCTCCTAAGTCGTGACAGTCCCATTTCTTCATGAATGCAGCCTTGACCTTGTCTACAAAAGGTTTGTTAGGGCCGCAGAAGATGGCGTCGTCTACGTAGATAATCGCTAGGACGAGCTCTTTGCCTTTGCGATAGATAAATAGGCCAGCATCTGTTTTAAGATGCGTGAAGCCCAGTCCCTTCATGGATTTGTCAAGTTTGCGCCACCAAGCTAGTCCGGCTTGCTTAAGGCCGTATAGGGCGCGTAGTAGTCTCAAGACCTTCCCTTTGAGATGAGGGGGCATAAAGCCTTCAGGGAAGTCCATGTAAAGTTCTTCGTCCAGTTTGCCATATAGATAGGCGGATCGGACATCGAGACCTGTGATGTACCAGTTGTAGATGAGTATAAGTCTCAGTTGACGTGGTAGTCGACTAAGTGTATTACCTGTAGATGAGTATAAGTCTACAGTAGTAAGTAAGAGTAGTAACGAGTGTATAAAGGATATCTTACCTCAGTTGACATGGTAGTCGACTGAGGTTGTATGCTACGTACGAACGGAAAATAACGGACGTGTTAGGTAAGCTACTAAATACGGACTATGTCGATTGAACTCCAACACTCCCCCTCAAGTGGCACAGAGTCCGAGCTCGGATGCGAAGTGCTTCGCCTTGGCAGAAGGGAGAGCTTTAGTAAGGGTATCAGCTACCATATCATCAGTAGGGCAGTATAGTAAACGAATAGATCCTTTCGAAACAGAAAAATGAATGAAATGATATCTAATATCAATGTGTTTAGTACGCGCGTGATAATTACCATCCTTGGTAAGCGCGATAGCGGATTGATTGTCGTTGTAAAGTGTGATAGGGTTCCGGAGTGGCTGGAATACCTTGCCGATGAGATGACGAAGCCATAGAGCTTCTTTGGCAGCATGGGTTGAGGCAACGTACTCAGCCTCGGCCGTCGAGAGCGTGACGAGTTCCTGTTTCCGCGAGCTCCACGAGATCGCTCCTCCATTGATGAGGAGCGCGTATCCCGATATGGCATGTCGGTGTTCCTGGGATGTGCCATCTGCATCAGCATAGCCCTCGAGGCTCTTTTTCTCTGTCCCGTAAGTCAGCGACCACTTCTTTGTGCCAATTAGGTACCGGTAAACTCATTTGAGCGCCTCCCAATAAAGTAGTCCAGGGTTTTCCGTGAACTGGGCAATCGTCGATACAGCAAACACTATGTCTGGTCGCGTTCCCACAGCAAGGTACATTAGCGAACCGAGCGCTGCTCTGAATGGGACCTGCTGCATCGTCGCGATGTCAGCGACAGACGTCGGGGACTGTGACCACGACAGCTGGATGTTCGGGTCCATGGGAATAGAGAGCGGTTTCTGGTCGGCGAAGTTGTATTTAGTGAGTATCGCCTCGATGTATGACTGTTGGGAAATGGAAATGGTGCGAGCGTCACGATCGCGCGCAACCTTCATTCCGAGAAGCCAGCTGATAGGTCCGAGATCTGTGATCTTGAATCGCGATCCGATTTCAGCCTTGAACACTTTGACGAGCTCCTTTGACAATCCTGTAACGGTGCAGTTGTCGACGTGTGATGCGAGGATCAGTATGTCCGTGCCAATTTTGGCCATGAACACTCCCCAGTCCACTTCCGTGTGGTTGAGGCCGAGTTCAGCAAGTTCTTTACATAACCGCTGGTACCACTTCAGCGCGCCTTGCTTCGAACCGTAGATAGCGACTCGAAGACGTGCGACAAGGTTTTTGTTGTCCTGATTTAGGCCTGGGGGTAGTTCCATATAGATGACTTCGTTGTCGTTGAGCTTGCCGTTAAGGAACGCCGAGTGGAAATCGAAAACATCAACGTCCCAATCATAGCGGGCAGCAATGGCAAGGATGAGGCGTAGCGACGAGAGGCGAGCGACTGGGGCGTATGTATCGTAGTAATCGACACCCTGTACCTGAGTGAAACCGCGGGCGACGAGCCGTGCCTTGTATTTGTCGATCTCACCAGCCGTGTTCTTCTTTATCTTGAAGACCCACTTGCTGTCGACGACATTTGTCCCCTTTGGCGGTCTCTCTACGACATCCCAGGTGCGTGTGTCATTGAGGCTTTTTAGCTCTGTGTTGATAGCTTCGTCCCAGCGTGCCCAGTCCAGCCGTTTCCAAGCCTCATTGACAGTGCGCAGTTCAAGCGCTTCGGCCTTGCAAACTCCCGCGTACATCGTGTAAGCAATCTCTTCTTCTTCATTATCTTCCCATCCATCACCCACCACATCAGCTTCTGTGGCTGCATTCTCCCCCTCGTTCTCACGTCGGCCCTCAAGAGCCACTCCTTGAAGACTGCGTGGGAGGACGGATCCATTTGCGCGACCATCGTGCATCCCTTGGCCGCTGGTCAGCATTTTGATGTATGGTGAGTTACCTCGTAGACGAGCCGATCGACGTAGTTCGACGACGGGCACTGATGGTTTCGTTTCGTCAATAGCGGGTGTCTTGTTTGGCGGCAGGGGTTTGAGGTTGGCTGGGTTGGTCTTTGGTGAGTCCTTCCCTGCGCTGTCTCCCTCACTTTTAAGGCGCTGATTGTTCTTTACAGCTCCTTTATTCTCCCCCTCGATCTGCAGCTTGTGCTGCCCAGAGTTGGGGTCGTCTGTCCCGCGTTTCGCGAACGAAACATTTCGTTCAACGAGGATGGTACGTTGTCTCTCGTCGTAGATGCGGTGAGCGCTGCTTTCCGTGTCATAGCCCATCCAACGACCTGCGCGTGTGCGTGTTGAGTTTCGAGCCGGAGTCATCGTGAACCCACACGCTTGTTCCCCATTCCGGTAAGTTGTTTAAATTAGGTTTCTTCCCAGTCAACAGCTCGTGTGGTGTCTTGCCGTCAAGCACACGGGATGCTGTGCGGTTCTTGACCCAAACGACATGCGCTAACGCCTCTCCCCAAAGGTTCTTCGGTAGTCCGCTCGCATGTAGGACTGTGCGCACCCATTCAACGAGGGTGCGGTTGAGCCGCTCAGCCACGCCGTTGTGCTGCGGCATATCGTGCGTGGTGAGTTTGCGCTTGGTCCCCTCGGATTTAAGGTATTGGCTAAGTTCATCGCTCAGGTACTCGCCGCCACGATCCGATCGCAGGCGTTTGATGACGGCGCCATGCTGTGTCTGCGCCCAAGCAGTGTAGGACTTGTATGTGTCGAAGGTGTCCGATTTCGCCGCGAGGAGGTAGAGGTGTGTGTAACGAGTGTGATCATCTGTGAAAGACACATAAAATTTCTTGTGTCCAGGGGTTTGTATGTCCGACGGTCCCCAGACGTTGCTATGCACCTCGTCACCAAAGTGTTCGCACCATTGCGGCTCGCGAACCTTCCCGATCAGTTTGCGGATGGCTTTCCCATACTCGCATGACTCACACTGACCCATTGTCATGTGCATAGGGTCCAGTTTAATGCCCTCGACCATGCCTTTGGCAACCATGTCACAGATTGTGCTTGGTGCGAGGTGGGAAAGCCGCGCATGCAATTCTTCCATGGTAAGTACCTCCGGCGAGCTGGCGTTTCCTGCGAACGGTTGGTGTGCGTTGCACCTGACGCGATATAATCCATTGCTAACGGGAATCTCGCCTATTAGATGCTTCTGAGGGTTGAATATGCGGCAGACAGATTCGCGGAACAGTGCGGCATAGCCTGCAGCTGCGAGCTTGCTTATTGAGATAAGGGTTACACCCATAGATGGGGCATACAGCACATTCTTCAAGAGGATTCATGCCTTGGTCTTCCCATTTGGTAACTCGATGGATAGGTCTCCGCGTCCAATCGCGTCGAATGTATGCTTATTGGTGGCTCTGATAGGCTTAGGCGTGATGGGGGTGAAGTTGACAAAGAGTTCTCGGTATGGGGATAGGTGCTGGGATGCCCTGCTATCATATAGCTCGACGGTGGTGGATGACGAGTCTGCATGGGCAAGGACAGCAAACGGAATGGTGGTGACGACACTCGGTTCTTCGGTAAAGGACTCAGAGCTGTCAACGAACCATACGCCATCGGGTTCGGATTCATCTGCAGCAATGTGTGCACTCTTCGAGCACTTCGAGCTTGAATCCTTGGCCTTTTTGCCCCTTGGTTTCCACCCCTTTGGTGCTTGCCCGTGTTTACCGCCACCTTCCTCCCAGCAATCACCGCGTTTATGGCCGTTCCATCCGCAATTGTTGCAGTCGCCATTAAATTTCTTTGTACGTCCCCTCCCCTTCTTTGCGTCAGCATTGAAAGCCGTGTCCTCCTTTTCTGCTTTAGGTTTGATGGTACCCTGCATGACCAATTGGTCATACGCATCAATGGTCATGTCGACGAGTTCTTCACTCATGATCTGGCGGTTTTGCCATCGCATATTCGACGAGATTGTTGTGAGTAACACGTTATAGGAACGAGGCAGGGACGTGAACATCATATTGAACAGGTCTGTGTCTGAGACGGGGTGCCCGACGGATGCGAGCTCTTCACGGAGCTGTTTCATCGTCTCGAAATGGGCCCGGGCATCTCCGCCCTCCTTGAGTTTCAGCTTGCCAAGCTTGTGTCTCGTCTCTACACCAATAACAAGAGATCTTTGTCCAAATTTCTTGCAGAGAAACTCGTAATATTCGAAGGAGGTTGGTTTGGACATGACGTCAATGAAGATTGAGTCGGGAATGGTAACGGCGATCTGTTGCTGTGTTACAACTTTCTCTTTTTCTTCATGCTACTCGTCGCTTGTACTACTACGCTTACTCGCGCGTTCGAATCACTCTAGGACTTTCTTTTCTTTTCTCATCGCTGACTCACTGTTACGCTTGGCCCGGGTAGGGACGAGCGTAGCCCTTGGAGGTACGAGGGTTCGGAGTAAGCGTGTCCTTACGGCGACACGAAGTCCTTTGAACAGAGGGGCGTTGTTTAGTCAAGTGCTAAGCAACGGTTCTAGGGTCAAGGGTTCGAGGGACGAGGAGCTAGTCTAATGCTAGCAGTGAGACTTAGACTCGGCGAGGAGGTTTCGAAGGAAGTAAATTCCACGAAGTAGCGAGTTTGTTACAAGGGAGATCAAGGGAGATCTAAGCTAAGGTGTAACTGAGCTACAGGTCGGTCTTAAATACAAGGCAAGGAGTTTAGGGCCGGTAGGCATAGAACAGGGAAGACTGTGATGGAAGGAAGTCGCTGACGAAGCAATTGATAAGGATTACGTGGAAGAGAAGAGTCAGCGACGAGAAAAGAAAAAGAAAGTCCTAGGGCGAGACTCGAACGTGCGAGTTAGCGTAGTAGTACAAGCGACAAGTAAGGAGAAAAAGGTAAGTTGTAACAATACCCCCCAACTAAGTGTCGAGACACCGTTGAAGACATCTACCAGAGACCAGAGTAGGAGGGCCCAGGGGAACCAGTGATGTTTGCATAGCCTTCCTCGTTGATGGGATCATCGAGGAGGGGGGAAGGGGAGCGGTGGCGGGGAGCGGGAACGGGAACTGGGCGAGTGCCAGAGGAGCGCAAGGAGGAGGAGCGGCGGGATGAATCCGACGAACGAGAGGGTCGGCGAGTACGCCAGCCACCGCGAGAAGCAGGGTGGAAAGAGTTCCGTCCAGCAGCGGAAGGACGAGGGATGGAGGTCGAGGCGCTAGAGCGAATGGGACCCGCGGATATGCGGTCTAGGAGGGCAGGGCGACGAGTATAGAATGGGCATTCCCCTTGGGTATGTCCGGGAGCCCACTGGAGACAGCCGATAACCGGGCATTGGTACACTGGGCAATTACGCCGCACGTGGCCAAGGCGGTGGCATTGGAAGCAGGCGTCGGAGTAACGGGGATCGGTAGGGGGAAGGGGTCGCCGTGCGAAGGCTCCTTGGAAAGGAGTGGTCCTGTTAACAAAAGCGCGCTCTGCCCGATCTAGGGCAGAGATCTCGTCGGATGCGAGAGGGGACGAAGAGGCCGAAGGAGTGGCTGCTGGTTCGGGAGGAGTGGCGTACTCGGAGGTAGAGGAGGATCGCTGGGATTCGAGGGGGATGGTTCGTGCGGAGGTGATCTGGGCGGCTGCGAGCTCGCAGCAGTAGCGGTCTACGTCCTGCACGAATTCTCCGAATTCCATCTGGTACATGGCCTGGTATAGGTTCTTAAGGATGCCCGCTTGGGCAGAGGCGACCCATCGTCGATCCATGGGGTCAGTGGGAAACGCAGTGAACTCATTGGTTACAAGGGATAGTCGTTGCGTTTGGAGGAAAGCCCTGTACAGGGCAATGTACGCTGAGTCGATGTCCATGTGCGAGCCTAGAGTCCAAGAGGTATCGTCCTAGGGTGTGGATGTACTGGGGCGAGGGACCACCAGGACGTATGTTGTTGGCAAGGAGAGGAAGATCAACAGCGACGGGCGTGGGTGCAATGACTGGGGAGGATACCGCAGAGATGGATGGTGGGACGATGGGGCGAGATGGGATGGGAGCGGGCATAGTGATAGGTTCCGGGATGGTGGTGACCCCGGGGAAGAGGGTGGAGGGGTTCCAAGTGACGGTGGGTCCCCAACCAGGTTCAGCGACGGTGGAAGAGGGGGAGCTAGGAGGCGAAGGTGAAGAGTGCATAGAAGAGGTAACGGTAAGAGAGGTTTCAGAAGAAAGCGAAGATTGTTCAAAGGACATATTGTTTTTAAGAGGGAGAAGTTTGTGGGGCTACAAGGAAAGAAAAGCAGAGGGGTGGAGTTTCTTATACTCTTTCAGGGCGGACTTGGCATTTTTCAGATTCCGTTCTGGGATCCAAGAATCTTCTTCGGCGGAGTATCCTTTCCATCGGATCAGGAACATGCGGCGTGAAGACGGACTGCGGTGGCGTAGAATCTTCTCGATTTCGTATTCTTCTTCTCCCTGGATAAGTTCCGGTGGCGGGGAGGGGAAGTTCGGGCCGTGTACGTCATTTTCGCGATAGGGCGATAACAGAGAAGCGTGGAATACCGGGTGAATTCTCCAAGTCTTGGGAAGGCGGAGTTGGTACGTGAGTGGAGATAGGACTCTGACGATGGTAAAGGGTCCTTCTCTTTTGGGATCAAACTTTGGAGTGGCGGAACGGCGTTTCAGGTTCTTGGCTTCTAGCCACACCTTATCTCCTTTGGCAAATGGGACAAAGCCGCGATTTCCTCGGGCTTTCATGACCTGGCGTGCGAGTTCATGAGCGGCCAAGGCTTCGTCTCGAGCAGCGGTGGAGAGAGCGAGGTCGTAGTTCAGAAGTTTCCCAAGTTCTCGTGCAAAGGCCGAGGCAAATTGAGGTCCACGATCGGAGATGATCTTGTCGTAAAGGCCAAAGCGGCGATAGACCTTGTGAAAGAATAGGGTGGCAATTCCCTGGGCGGTGATGGACTTCTTAGTGGGACAAAGGATTACTCCTTTGGTAAGTCCGTGATCTACAATTACAAGGAGTGAGTCGAAATCGTTCGACAAGGGGAGGTCCGTGATAAGGTCGCAGGAAATCTGTTGGAAGGGGCGGGAAGCGGAGGAAGAGATCGGAGACGTGGAGGGAACCGTGGGATGAGTGTTGGTCTTGGCTTGTTGACACGAGGAGCATCCTTCTACGTACTTCCTGACGAATTGGGCGAGTCCGGGCCACCAAAAGTCCGCGGAGACGAGTTGCCTAGTCTTAAGATAGCCAGGGTGACCTGCTGATTCGTGGTCATGACACCTGGAGACGATGGAGCGGCGGAGGGAATCATCCGGTGGTACGTAAGTGCGTCCTTGATAAGTAAGAACATCCTCAGAGAAGGCCCAGTCCGAGAGGCGAGAGCGGAAGGCTGGGGGAATGGTTCCGTCTAGTGCTTGCAACGCATTCAGAACGAGGGGATCATCCTTTGAGGAGGATGAGACCTTCCGATGCAGAGCGGAGTCTATGACACGAACGAAAAGGGAATCAGGAAGGAGGACGGTTCCGGTATTATCTGGTACATCAGGGACGAGGTCAGGGTGGCGGGAGAGGGCATCAGGACCAGCTAGGAGTTTCCCAGGAACGTGGACCATTTTGAGATCGAAATTAGCGAGATCTAGAAGCCATCTCGCTTGGCGACGGTTAAGGTTCTGGGCTTGTTGGAAGTAAGTAAGGTTCTTGTGGTCGGTGAAGACCTGGACTGGGAAGGGAGATCTGTGGAGATAGTGTCTCCACGTTTTTAGGGCTCGGATAATAGCAAGGAGTTCCCTGTCATAGATATCGTAGTTTCGTTCAGCAGGGGAAAACGACGTGGAGAGATAGGAGCAGGGATGCCAGTCACCATTAGAGTCGGTCTGGAGGAGGATGGCTCCGGAAGCATATTTCGAGGCGTCGGTTGCGATGGCAAAAGGGGCCGAGGGGTCGGGAAGGTGAAGGATAGGTTTGGACAAGAATAGGTCCTTCAAGGCATCGAAGGATCTCTGGCAAGCGGGGGTCCATTGCCATCCGACGTTCTTCTTGGTCATATCAATAAGGGGACGGGCAACCATGGAGTAGTCGGGGATGAACCGGCGATAGAAGTTGGCGAAGCCCAGGAACGAGCGGACTTCCTTGACCTTGGTGGGAGTAGGCCACTTGGCGATACCCTCGAGTTTTACAGGGTCCATGGCGAGTTGGTCGGGTTTCACAACCATTCCGAGGTATTCTACCTCTTTGGCGGCGAAGGTACATTTCTCCAGTTTAAGGTGGAGGTCAAGTTCCTTCATTCTCTGGAGGATGCGTTTGGTTCGCTCGGTATGAGTTTCCTCGTCGGGGGAAAAGATAAGGAGGTCATCCATGTAGATGACTAACCATCCTTCTGCGATCATATCCCTGAAGGAGTCATTCATAAAACGCTGAAATGTGGCGGGGGAGTTATTCAAGCTGAAGAACATGACCATGGGTTCGAAGAGCCCCTTGTGGGTAATGAAGGCGGCTTTCCATTGGTGACCGTCTTTGATCCGAACATTGTTGTATCCCCATCGTACATCGAACTTGGTAAAGAGCTTGGCTCCTTTGAGCTTATCAACGAGGTCAGAGATGAGTGGGAGGGGGTAGGCGTCGCGAATGGTGTGCTCGTTCAGGTATCTATAGTCTTGGCAGGGGCGAAGTTTCCCATCTTTCTTATTGACGAAGAAGAAAAGAGTGGCTTGGGGAGAGTTCGAGGGGCGGATCTTTCCGGACTTGAGGTTCTTGTCAAGAAAGGCTTCGGTGGCCTTTTGTTCTTCGGGGGAGAGAGGGTAGATCTTCCCAACCTTGGGAGTGAAAGATTCGTTGAGGTTGATCTCGTGGTCATAGGGGCGAGATGGGGGGAGATGTTTGGCAGACTCTTGGTCGAAGACGGAGGTAAACTCTTGGTATTCTGAGGGGAGAGAGACCTTCGGTTTGGCCTTTTCAGTGGCCATGGCGAGTTCGGTGGCATTGGTCAATTTGGCAATGACCGGGGATCTGAGGGGAGCGAAGCGGGAACCGAAGCGAATGACTCGGTTTACAGTGTAGGCCGCTTTTGCTCAGGCGCAGAACTGGGACTCGGTTTCTACATTTAAGTATTCGTAGAGTCTAGAGTTGTGGACGGCGTGAACATTGAGGTGACGAGGGGGATGAGGAGGGTGAGGGGAAGACTTGGTAGGTTTCAAGAAGGGATTCTTGGTCTGGGAGTGGTAAAGTTCGGCGGATTCATCCGAGCTTTCAAGGATGGAGATGGTCTGACGAGACCAGTCGATGGAGGGGTTGGCCTTAGTGAGCCAGGGGAGTCCGAGGATGACGTTTTCTTTGCCACAGTGCATGACGTAGAAGAGGACCTTGTGAAGGATCCCTTCGAGGTTGATGAACAACGTGGTGGTAAACTTGATCGATCCTTTCTTGTTATTGGATTGATCGACGTTCTTGACAACAACGGGTTTGGGGAGACAGGTCAAGGGGAGACGATGTTTCTTGGTGAAGTGCCAATCAATGCAAGACATGTCAGCGCCGCTGTCGATCAGGGCGCGGGTTTCGACGACTTTGGAGATGCGCTCCGGGTCTATCAACTGAAGGGGGAGTTTCATTCCTTTAGAAGATGGAGATACAAGTACAGGAGCGCATGTAAGAGAGGGAGGAGGAACTTGCGTCGAAC